>CM072522.1:35785806-35875857 GCA_036898135.1 Oncomelania hupensis
TATAGAATGAACGGTAAAGGAAAGACGATGTACTGACAGCAGTATAGAATGAACGGTAAAGGAACGACGATGTACTGACAGCAGTGTAGAATGAACGTTAAAGGAGGGACGATGTACTGATAGTAGTGTAGAATGAACGGTAAAGGAAAGACGATGTACTGATAGCAGTGTAGAATGAACGGTAAAGGAAAGACGTGTACTGACAGCAGTGTAGAATGAACGGTAAAGGAAAGACGTGTACTGACAGCAGTGTAGAATGAACGGTAAAGGAAAGACGATGTACTGACAGCAGTGTAGAATGAACGGTAAAGGAAAGACGATGTACTGATATTAGTGAAGACCGATAACAAGGGGATTGGGAACAGTGATGCGGTGAACTGAAGGCGATGAAGACCCATGCAGTATAAACAGTGAATGGTCGATGGAGAACGATGAAGACTTCATGAATAAAGAAGACTTCCCTCAGTAACAGTCAGAAGAATTCGATTTATGTAGATAATTCTTATCCATCGACTCGAGGACCGAGTAGTGAATGCCCTTCCAAACTGCAGATAACGTCTGAATCGCTAATCTGAATGTTCCCTATAAATTAGTACAGACCACCAACGATAAATAGCCAGCAACTGCTGGTATCTCTACTGTGACCTCTAACTCAGGCAACAAACACATGCCATTATTCCATCGCCAATAATTAGTAAATTAATGCAGGGGCGGATCAAGGATAAAATATGGGGGGTGGGTGGGGAGGGTTCAAAAGTGTGGCCAGGGTCCAGACCCCGAAGGCCTTGTAGGAAGGAAATCTGGGAGACGGGGTGTAACGTGCTGAAAGCGTCCCTGGCCTAGTTTAACTCCCGGGAGTAAAACCTGGCCGTCCCAGATGAACTCACGGGACCAGATTGACCCCCAACCAGTTCCGAAATGACTCCCAGGAGTAAAACTGGATCACAGGACCAAAACAACACCCCAACTTCTCTTGTCTTTTCAATGTATTCTTAGTTTTTAATAAGGGAGTTAAAAACGGACAGGCCCAACATCGCCCACTCAGCTAATCAACGTAAGTAGGGGAAACAAACGGGGACAGGACCAAAACCGACCCCTACCAATCAGGTGCATCAAACACTGCACAAGGGTGTTAAACGGGGACAGGACCAAAAACGCCCCGCTTACACATCAGATGAAGAAAACACTGCATAGGGGAGTCAAACGGGGACAAGACCAAAACCGCCCCCCTTAAACATCAGATGCAGAAAACACTGCATAGGGGAGTCAAACGGGGACAGGAGCAAAACAGCCCCCCCTCCCTCCCCCCTAATCATCAGAAGAAGCAAACACTGCACAGGGGAGTCAAACCGGGACAGGATCAAAACCGCCCCCCCCCCCCCTCCTTACACATCAGATGCAGAAAACACTGCACATGGGAGCCAAACGGGGACAGGACCAAAACCGCCCCCCTTACACATCAGATGCAGAAAACACTGCATAGTCAAACCGGGACAGGACCAAAACCGACCCCTACTCATCAGATGCAGAAACCATCCACAAGAGAGTCAAACGGGGACAGGACCAAAACCGCCCCCCTTACACATCAGATGCAGAAAACACTGCATAGTCAAACCGGGACAGGACCAAAACCGACCCCTACTCATCAGATGCAGAAACCATCCACAAGAGAGTCAAACGGGGACAGGACAAAAACCGCCGCCCCCCCCCCCCCCCTCCCCTCTTAGGTTGCCCTTGTGTAGTCTCGACCCTGGCTCGAACGACTAGCCGTTGGGTTACTAGTCCAGCGCGCTACCAAGTGAGCTATCCATGTGGATAGTACTAACAATTGCTGAATTAGAATTAAACAGGTCAAAATTTAAATTGTATATAATACACATTTGTTTTATCGATCTTCCCTATGTCCCGACCTGCCCCGGTCTTCATAAACTCGACTCGGAGAACTACTATTCCCCCCTCCATTGTCTGGATGGTAGTATCCCTTCACTGAACCAGAGTCGCAGATTTAGCCCACTGAAGACCAGCAGCCCCCATGGTGCTTACCCCCACCCCACCTCCCCCACGGCAAGTAAACGTCGGTCTGCAACAGCATCAACAGACAGCCGGAACACCGGTCCTCATGAAGAAGACTTACGTTCCTCACCCCCACCACCCCAGGACCCCCCATCAAGCCACTCTGCGAGCACCATCTCCATCTTCGACCTGCCCAGGAAGCAGAACTTACGGATAATGACAGTCAACTGCCGTAGCATCGTAGGGAAGAAGGCAGAGTTTGCAGCTGTTGTAAACTACAATACGCCGGACGTTATCTGTGGAACTGAGTCGTGGCTGGAGCCGGACGTGCAGCAGAGTGAAGTCTTTCCTGACGGATACATCAGCTACAGGAAGGATCGTAGTACACTAGCTGGTGGTGTTTTCATTTTAGTGCACAAGAGCCTGGTATCGTCGCTCCAACCTGAACTTGATGCAGGCTGTGAACTGATCTGGACCCGTATTCACCTGAAACGAAACAAGGACTTAACAGTAGGGTGTTTCTACATGGCACACTGGAATCAACATGACCTCGATGAACTGGATGCATCCTTAAACAAGATCACAACTGGCGACCGCCAAGAACACGTTCTCCTAGTGGGCGACTTCAACTGCCCGAACGTGAACTGGGGCAGTGGCGCTGTAGAGGCAGCAGCTCCTGAGAGGCCAGTGCAGCAGTACCTGGTTGACATCACCTCAGCCAACTTCCTCACCCAGATTCATGACGAACCAACACGTGAAGACAACATACTCGATCTGGTCTTCACCTCCAACCCATCACTTTGCAAGAGCTCCAGGTCAATTCCGGGCATATCAGACAATAGCATAGTCATCACCGATGTCGACATCCACCCCCACCGTATCAAGGAAAAACCGAGAAAGCAGCTTATCTACTCAAAAGCCAGATGGGACAACATCACCACTGAACTAGACCAACTAGCAGAAGAAATCAACACCATGAAAGAGAAGAGTGAAACTGTAGAGGCCATGTGGGCCCGCTTCAAATCGTCACTCATGGCAGCCGTAGAGCGTTTTATTCCATCCACACTCCGGCGAAGCAACTACAGTTTACCGTGGATCAACCGCAAGATGAGGAAGATCCTGCAGCGCAAGAAGAGGCTCTACAACCAAGCAAAGAAGACTGGCAACTGGTCAAACTACAGATTTGCTCAGAAGGAGTGTCTGCGCCAGATGCGACAGGCGGAGTGGAACCACATCAACCAAACCATCGAGGATAGTCTGAAGGAAAACAACACCAAACCCTTCTGGCGATACGTCAAGTCACGCCGACAGGACAACGCTGGAGTCTCGCCACTCTACAAAGGAGGCTCCCTACACAGCGACAGTACCTCCAAGGCCAAGATACTACTGCAGCAGTTCCAGTCTGTCTTCACGAAACGTGACGACTCTCCTTCTCCGGAGCTGAAGGGTGCTCCAGTCCCATCGCTTGAGAAGCTTACCATCACCACCGAGGGCGTTGCAAAACTCCTAAGGAACCTCAAGCCCAACAAAGCATCTGGCCCAGACGGCATCCCGAACCGCATCCTGAAGACGTGCGCCGACTCCATCGCTCCCTCCCTGACTGCTATATTCAACACCTCCATCGAGGCAGGACAACTACCAAAGGATTGGCTATCGGCAAACATATCTTCCATCTACAAGAATGGCGACAGAAACAAAGCAGAGAACTATCGCCCAGTGTCCTTGACCTCAGTCGCCTGTAAACTATTAGAGCACATCATCTGCCACCACCTTCACAAGCACTTTGAACAGCACGGAGTGCTGTCCAGCCGCAACCATGGCTTCAGGACCGGCCACTCATGTGAAACCCAGCTGCTCACCACCATGCAGGACATCCTGTCGTCACATGATGCAGGCCACCAGACGGACGTCGTCATACTCGACTTTAGCAAGGCATTCGACACAGTACCGCACAGCAAGCTACTCCACAAGCTGGCCCACTACGGCGTGCGGGGCACTGTCCACATCTGGCTGACCAGTTTCCTGACCAAGCGGACGATGAGGGTGGTACTGGAGGGGGAGACATCTGAAGAGGTAGAGGTCGAGTCCGGCGTCCCACAGGGTACAGTGCTCGGGCCGTTATTGTTCCTATGCCATATCAACGACTTGCCGGACACAGTGAAGTCTACTGTCAGACTGTTTGCGGACGACTGCCTGCTGTACCGCCAGATCCGCTCCTTCCAAGATCATCTTGCCCTACAGGTCGACCTCAAGAGCTTAGAAGTGTGGGCCGCCCAGTGGGGGATGAGATTCAACGCACAGAAATGCTACGTACTCTCCACCCGATCCAAGTCTCACTTCTTCTATAGCCTCGGAGACACCATCCTCCAACAGGTCGAGCAGAACCCCTACCTTGGCATCCAAATCTCAGCAGACCTTAAATGTGGACCACACATCACCAGCCTATGCAAGAGGGCAGGATCTACACTTGGCTTCCTACGCCGGAACCTTCGGAACTGCCCACAAGAGTGCCGTCGCCTTGCCTACATCGCTCTTGTTAGGTCCACCCTTGAGTATGGGTCGGTGTTATGGGATCCCTACTACAAACAAGACATTGAGAGACTTGAACGCATCCAACGCCTGGCTGCGAGGTTCATTACCAAGGACTACAAGTCCAGGGACCCAGGATGCATTGGCAGGATGCTTGAGTACCTCAAACTTCCCACACTCCAGGAACGTCGCCAGCAACTCCGGCTGACGATGCTCTACAAGATCGCCAATGGTCTTGTCCCCGCCCTACCCCCTGATTCCTTCCTCACTCATGTGAGCGGCACTCGACGTAGGGTCAAACCCACAGCGTACGACGGGTACGTGAGCCAGAATATTATACAGAGACAGGCAACCAACAATAGCCGCTGTTTCAAGGCTCCTCCCTCCAAGACAGAGCAGTACAGAGGCTCGTTCTTTGTCAAGACAGTGATCGAGTGGAACAACCTCGACGATATCACCGTCACCATGCCCACGCCCAACGCCTTCTCAGCAGCGTTAGGGCGGCAGAAACCAGTGTGAACAACCCTGTGTTTTTATCAAGTTTTTATCCGTTTGGATTATAACCTTTTAAACAGACATTGTACCCATTGCCTACATCTGGACAAACGGACGGTTAAAACCACTAGGTACAGCAGCAAGAAGACCAGCTGAAGTGTAAATATTACTGTTAAAGATTTTTCTTAGATGCGCACACCCTAAAACGTCACGTTGATAGTCGTCATCGGCTTCTGTGGCGCACCCGCCAATCAACTTCCACAGGCGGGCTATCCAGATCCAGATCCAGATCCAGAAAAAAGGCAGTTAACTTTTGATGTTAGGAAACCAGCGGTCTAACCGACTGCGCTACTGAGCCCTCCCCCCCCCCTCCCCCCCAATGATGTCATCTCGTTACTAATAAGCCATGTTATTATGTAAAACTAAAAGTTCATCAACCTCTGGTAAAACAGAACAAAGTAATATTGTAATAGACTGTACTGCAACTAACAAATCGCAAACAATACATTGTTTTATTCATTTATTTTAAAAACGAAATATAGAACTTCCCTGTGCAGTGTTTGCTGCATTTGATGAGTATGGTGGATGGGGGTCAGGGGGGAGGGGCGGTTTTGGTCCTGTCCCCGTTTGACTCCCTTGTGCAGTGTTTTCTGCATGTGATTGGTAGGGTGGGGGGGGGGGGGGGGGAGAGGGGCGGTTTTGGTCCTGTCCCCTTTTGACTCCCCTGTGCAGTGTTTTGTAGTTACAACTAATTGTGTAGGAGGGGCGGTTTTGGTCCTGTCCCCATTTGACTTCCCTGTGCAGTGTTTTCTGCATCTGATGGGCAGGGGGGGGGGGGGGGCGGTTTTGGTCCTTTCCCAGTTTGACTCCCTTATGCAGTATCTGCTGCATCTGATGGGTTTGGTGGGGCGGTTTTGGTCCCGTCCCCGTTTGACTCCCCGGTTCAGTGTTTGCTGCATGTGATGGATAGGGGGGCGGTTTTGGTCCTGTCCCCATTTGACTCCCCTTTCATTGTGTTTTACATGCATTTTGTTAGGGGACCTGTTTTGGTCTTGTCCACGTTTTACTCCCATGATTTTGTCTGACGAGATTACTGACGCAGTCTTCAGTTGCTCCTTTTAATAGGCTAGAAGGGGCCAGTCTGGGCCTGACCCAATCTGACTCTCATCGGTTCTAAATTAGTCCCCCCACCCCCCCCCCCCTTCCAGGGGTCGTTTTGGCACATCTGAAATTGTCCCAGACTGACTCCCGGGAGTGCATCTCGGCCAGTCCCAGATTTACTCTCTGTTGCAAGGGGGGCTGTTTTAGGACAGACCCACTTTTTACTTCCGGGAGTCATTCTGGTACTGAAAAATGTGCGCCAAACTAACTCCCAGGAGGCTGATCTGGAACACAGTAGAGTGCATAACATCAGTTGTTCCTATGTAATCTTCATTCCCCAGAGAGTGATTTTGGAACAGGCTGGGGGTCAATCTGGTCCAGGACCAGAATAACTCCCGGGAGTAAATCTGGGACGGCCTGGTTTTACTCCCGGGAGTTAAGTTGGGCTAGGGACGCTTTGGGCACGTTACAGGGGGATGAAGAGAGGAGCGCTAAAGATAATGTAACTTTATGAGGGGCAAAGTAGATCTCTCCTGGAAGATAATATTTTAATCACTAGTATAAATCTATATCTATTTCATGCATATACACTCGTATCTTTGAGACGACAAATGTGCGGCTCAATATGAGTATGACACTGTCACTATTTCACAATTTACAGGCACAGTCATAATGCTGCATTGCTGAGGAACAAATGAACACGAAGCACCATATAAACAACTGACAGATACAAAGACAGAGAAATAGGAGCATATTTGCGATAGTAATGCACAGAACCAATGTCACACAAACAGGCATTGTGTGCTTTACTTTACTCCTCTTATTACACATACAATGTCTGATTTATTTCCTCCTATCCTATCCTACCCTATCCTATCCTATCCTATCCTATCATATCCCGTAACTCAAAGGTCGTTGGGGTACCACAGATGATCGTTTAACAAGCGTACTCCATCTTTCTCTGTTCTCAGCAACCCTTCTGGCTTCCTTCAGTGTCAAGCCAGTCCATTCTCGCATGTTGTCCTCCCACCTCTTTTTCTGTCTCTCTCTTCTTCTGCCTCCTTGCACCATGCCTTGCAGGGGGGGGGGTTTGCAAGGCCTGATGTTACGGTGACGTTTCTTCACCACTGTGAGCATGCCATCATGTTGTCCATTAGCTTGTGTGATGGACTGTCGGACTTCGTTGTTGGTGATGTGCTGGGTATAGGAAATGCCCAGAAGTCTTCTGTAGCACCTCATGCTTTGTATTCTTCCTTGTAAATCTACTGTGAGAGTCCATGTTTTGGAAGCATATAGGAAGATGGAGATTACAAGGGAGCCTTACCTTGGAATGTACTGCAAGGTAGACAACCTCTCTCCCAAGCTTGAACTAGTCGCCTCCCTTTCCGCCAGAGATCCCACAGCTCAAATCGAACCATTCTCTTATGGTTTTCCAGGTCGCAACATGTATGTCTGGAACTGCCGCTGACTAGGCCCAGTCAGTCTCCATTCACTGATTTAACAGGGAAAACGTACCTTCAACAGTTACCACGTTCAATCATCCTGTTCCCGTTCATTGCACCATTTGAAACGGAGCGGAGTATTTGACTCCCGTCTCTGGTTCATGACCTTGAGAACACGGCTCGACGAAACCTGTTACCTTCCTTTATTCATTTAAAGAGAGACATAAACATATTTGCCATGCCAGTCGGTGAAGCGTGTTGTTAGTAAACCGGTTTGTCGGGTACTAGTGCCACGACACTATATGCAAAGTCAATGCCACTGATTTGCATAAAATGGCTGCCGACAATGTAGTCCTGCTCACCACCAAAAGCAGAAGACGAATGGTCAGCCTGGGAGAACAAATGTCGTGTCACCTTGTCCTGCATAACCCAATGGCCCCACCAAAGGATTCTACACAGCAGGAGACACCCAAGGCTAGTCTAACCAACAAATTTAAGGTAGACAACCTCTCTCCCAAGCTTAAACCAGTCGCCTCCCTTTCCGCCACGTATACAATGACACTGCGACGTGAACATGCATGATGACACAGCTTGCTTACAAAGGCACTTTGACATGAACGTGCATGATGACACTGCTTGCATACAATGACACTGGGACGTAAACATGTATGATGAAGCTTGCCTTGACGTGAGACTTTATGTGTTTGTTGGTCAGGTTCCGGGTGTTCCTTGGCACCAAGTACCAGTATGTTATACACCGCGTACATTTTGACACCATCGACAAAGCCACCAACCCTCCATTCAGTCAGTACAATATTATAACTTTTTGACTCACAGTCAGTACACTATTCTAACTTTTTGACTCACAGTCAGTACAATATTATAAATTTTTGTCTGACAAGCATGAGAGTTATAAAGAACTGTATGTATATCCTTAAGTTGAGTATATATAAGGAAGAATATGTTGATTGTGTTTAGAATGTGTAGTGTCTGGTGTGTGTGTGGAAGGGGTTTGGAAGGAGGGGTTTGGTGGTTTGGAGAATTTGGATTATTATTTTTTGTAGTATATATATATATATATATATATATATATATATATATATATATATATATATATATATATATATATATATATATATATATATATATATATATATATATATATATATATGATGAGGTGTACACATTAAAGATCTTAGTGTGTATGTGTGTTGGTTATGTGCTTCTGGAGTAGTGGTAGGTGTAGGTGTGGTGTTTATTATAAATGTTAATTTGAGGTGGTTTGGTTTTAATTATGGATTCAAAGTGATTGAGAACATGGTGAAATGTTGGTTTTATTATTATGATTATTTGTCTCTGGCTATTTATCTTTTATTTGTCTTTCTATTTCTGTTATGGGGCATATATATATACGTATATCCGAAATATTATTTTTGGTGGGATATTTAAATTATGGGGCATATATAATATATACACTTATATGAAATATTACCTTTTGTGGGATATATGCCCCAGAAAAATATATGCCCCGAAAAAGACATGTATACGTTACAATAAATATTGCTTGTTATGGGGTTTTCCATTTGTCATTGGTGTATGAGCCAAAGTAAACAATATTATCCCTCCATGTTCGACATAACATAACATGAGGTCCAGCAGGCTTTATCTGTGTGCGTTGTTGTCTCAAATAAATGGAGTGCGTGTTGTCAAAGGTCGCCACACTTTGTGCTCAGAAGTGTACAATTGGGTGCACAATTAAAGGTGCACTAAAGGCCAATTATTCCCAGTTGAACAGAGAAAACGTCAGTATTAATATGTGAAATCATATATTAGCAACTTAAAACGAAACAAAATTGTTATGATCACGACTCCAAAGATTTTAGTATATTTGCATGCCTCCCAACTTTATAAATGCTTTGTTGAGCTAACAATATCCAAATGGAATAAAACCTTGCAGAGTAAAATTGTCTACCCTACCAATGTGAACAAAGTTCCGTTCTATTAGCGCGTTGTTAACAGCGATCACGGCGTAGCAAATCTTTTATTTTTTCTCGGAAGAGCATCTTAATCGTTCACTCTTGATTTTTTTTCTCTCACTTTTTTAGGTCCCTTCAGTTGTGGCAGTTTGGTCAGAATAGTGCTATCGATCCAGTTCGCTCAGTGGATAGCGGGCCCTTTCGCACAGCGCTTAACCGCAGCTGCCTGACGTAACAGAGTTTACCTTGGGTTTTTGTTGTTGTTTTTACCATGGGCTGTGGTAAATAAACTTATTTTCTTCTTGACAAATTTCAAAGGAGAGAGCAGGAGCTTCTTGACCAATTTGAACATAGACGACCATAACTTGGGTTTTTGAAGTAAACACTCATCAAGTAACCATGTCTGTTGACGGAATATCCCGACACTGGCGCGATGGAGAAAGTGTTGGGATTGTTGCACTACCCGCTAAT
This sequence comes from Oncomelania hupensis, assembly GCA_036898135.1. Taxonomy (NCBI): domain Eukaryota; kingdom Metazoa; phylum Mollusca; class Gastropoda; order Littorinimorpha; family Pomatiopsidae; genus Oncomelania; species Oncomelania hupensis. The sequence continues at coordinate 35,795,834 of CM072522.1, forward strand.
ACCTTAGGCGCTCGGCGTGTTAGTTTATTCCAACATGTACGCTCACAGGGTGACATTCAGACAACACAATACACAAGGATAAGACACACGTATCATCGTAATGATTTAATTCAAGACAAAACAACCAGAAACTTTCCTTCATTTCGTTTTAAGGCATGCTCTTGAAACAATAAACTAAAGGAATATGACAGAAATCATGTGCCAAGGTCTGGAAAATCAGTGTTGAGTTTTATTTGTCTATGAATGTATACCGTTAAAAGTGACAACATGCAATTCCAATGTAGAAAAAAAGAACATTGACCGTTTTTGTTTTGTTTAGAATTTGACACAATAAAAAAACAATCCAGGAATTAATCTGATGGTGGAACTTTACATCACTTATCCAACAGTTTAAACTTGTATTTAAGCAAGATACTCAGGTTGCACCAGGACTTCATTTTCAAATGCAAACAACATGAATCGGAAGTGATGTCAATGAGATATTTTTTGGCTGCCAAGTGGCAAATGCTAGGTGAAGCGATTGCTACAGCATGAAAATTGCATTTGTTATGTATAGCCACACTGATGCAGATTGAAATTTAACTTTTGACTTTACTTCCAGAGTAGTGTTAACTTTTCATACTGTCAAAGTCCTGCTTCTACAAGAATACGGACTGACACAATTTGAACAGTGAAAAGTGAGAAGTTAGTTAGTTATTCATTGCTTACAGGGTCCAGTGGACTGCAAAGAGCCGAATCAGGACCACAAAATCAAGACCACAACTTGGCTGAAAGAGGACTCACCCCTGATCCGCGTAACAGATCTACTGAAATAGCCACAGTGCTAACACTGAAGGCACTCCACTAGCCGGCCACTGTATAATAAACGCATCCCACGCAGGGGACGCTGAAGCTATACTCTAATTTATTGAAACTCCGTTTACAAAAACAAAATAGAATACAAACATCATAATAAAATATCAACAAAATACATACATATAAAATGCCTACATTGCAAAATAATAATATCATAGGAAGCCCTAGTGACCATTTGGCAGAAAGCGTCCACTATTGTGGAAAGTGAGAAGACATGTGGTGAAGTAAGTATTAGATGTCATCCATCAATTACAGGGGCGGATCAGTTAGTTTTGGGGGGTGGGTTTCCAAAATTCTATTAAAGGGACTTACTCGGTAAATGCTAATGATGGTCAAGAAACGCTTCAGATCAAGCATCAACATTGGCAGGACACGCACTTTTCCAGTAGCAGACATCGGAAGTGACCACAATCTTGTGATGATGTCTTTCCGGCTTGACGCTTAACTGGAAGAGAGTAAACACAGCAAAGTGCACTAGACAGAAGTTCGACCTGGACAAACTGCAAGACCCGGAGGTGGCAGAAATATTTCAGGCCACAATTGGAAGGAAACTTGCACCACTGTTCATTTTGGGAGCTGGTGAAGTAGATGTCAACAACATGACCACCACCTTCAACTTACATGTAGCTGCTACAGATGCCGCAACGGAAATCCTTGGAAAGCACCGGTCAAAGAGGAAGATGTGGATCACACCTGAACTTTTGGACCTGTGTAGTAAACGAAGAGAGATGAAAAAGAAAAAGAACACCTCACAGGGAGCTGATGCCTACCGAAAAATCGACAATGAAATCCGAAAATGCATGCGCACAGCAAAGGAGCACTGGATAGAAGATCAATGCCAGGACATCGAGAACAGTCTGAACAAGAACAACAGCAAGAAGGCCTACCACACTGTGAAGCGGCTGACAAGTGTTAAACAGCCCAAGGTCTCCACGATCCAAAGCAAGTCTGGCATATGCCTTACAGAAGAACAAGAAGTCTTGGACAGGTGGACAGAGTACTGCTCTGACCTTTACAACCACATACCAAACGGAGACTTAACAGTTCTAGCATGTCCAGAGAACAGAGAAGAAGAAGAAATCCTCCCAATTCTTCGAGAAGAAGGTGCGGCAGCAGTGCAATCGCTGAAGAAGGGGAAGTCAGCGGGAGTGGACAACATACCCGCGGAACTGCTTCAAGCAACCTATGACTTCACTTAATACATTTATTTGTTTAGCTCGGTCTGTGTTTAGGCTGGGGTACAGAGATAGATAGAAAAATGGTAAAAGATCACTGTCACACTAGCTTTCACACGGCTATGAAACATAACCACTTGATAACAGTAAAATCGCACATTTATTTCCTCTACTCTATACACGATCTTCGAGGTACAAAACTAACTTAAAAATTCAATTGTTTCTGAGAATGGTTCGCTCGCTGATAGTCTATGCAGTTACTTTTTCATCATAGGGCACTGGATACTTTCTGCCTTAATGGTCAGAGTAACACACAAGCACAGCAGACTCTGCATCACAAACGGACAGTAAGCAAACACACATAAACTCAATCCGACCTTTTAAGCAGCTAGCAGCACCACTGACAAGAGAAGAAGAGGCCTATTTAACATGTTTGGTTAAGATCAAAATGAGTCAATCAGATGACAAACGAACCGTTATTTGTAAAACCAAAGGAACGTCCATTGTTTTGAAAAAGATAGTAAAAGCTAGAAAGACATCTTCATTAGCAATAGAAAAAAAGGGCAGCTGAGATCAATAAACTCAGAAAAGACATTTTAGGATCAACACAGGAAGACTTGGAGAAACAACAGGGGGCAGAATTGAAAGATCAAGGCACACACACACAAAAATTCTTACACATGCCAAATGTATTGCACCAATTATCTCTGCAAAACAAGCAGCACGTATGAGGTCATAATTTAATTTGCCATGGAATAAGCAGAAAAAACTTAGGCAACTGAACAGATCACATGGGATTTCAATGGCAAGTGAACATAGAGAAAGAGAGTTTCAAAAGAGGGGGGGGGGGGCAATGTGTGGTGAGATCGTTGTAGAAGATAAACAAATTAAAAGTCCCAATAAATCAGGGAAGTGTGAAGAAAAGGAAGAGCCTGTGGCGTTGATCAGAGACATAACCCAATTCGTGTTAAATTTGAGGGAAAAGTATGATGAAAAGAAAATGCTAGGCTGGCATGATGGCAACATCCCAACAGATGAAGTATGGATAAAACTTGGTGGAGACCACGGGGGGAAAGCTTCAAGATGGTTTTGCAAGTTCTTAATGTAAAAAGCCCCAATGCCAAAGACAATGCACATATGATTGTTTTGGCTGAATGTAAATAAACCAATGAAAATCTTGCATCCATTCTAGGCCCATTAAAAGGAGAAATTGAGAGGCTGAAATTGGGAAACAAGGCTGGTAAAAATCAGATGCAAAGCTATACTTTAATGTAACACGAGACCCCATTTGGAACATAGAAGTAGACAATGTATGTCCACCCTACCTGCATATTCTTCTGGGTGTAGTCAAGAAACATCATGACGCACTTCTAGTTCAGTGTCACAGTCTAGACAAACAACTTGCAGATGCACTATCAAAACAGAAACCAGCAGATCTTCCAGTTGTGTCAAAAACCTAGGTGATAAAATAAACTATAGTCAATTAGAATTTGCATCATATGAAGGACCAGTTGTTTCCGCTGTTAAAGCTGTCCTACAGAAACATAATATCAGGAGACAGGCCTATTACAGCGGCGCCATGATTGGCAATCACTGTAACAAGTATATGCAGAAGGAGGTCATCAATGATATTGTCAACAGCATCCCAAATGCAGCAGTGCCACTGTCATTGGTGGAAGATATCCATACCAGAGCATGGCAAATTCGTACAGATTTTTTAAGACTGAACATACAATATTCAATAGTACACGAGCTGGTTGCACATAACAATTCAATCCAAGAAACTGAAATCCCTGAAATTGAGGAAGCTATTGAATTGTACATGTCTACATTCCGAGAAAAGTTTAGCTGTGAAAAAGGTGTAAATGTCACACTCAAGCAACACATCTTAGAAACGCACATCACAGAGTGGATAAGGAGGTGGGGAATAGGAATGGCGTTCCATGGCGAACAAGCTGGCGAACAAGTCCATGCTGCTGTTAATTTGCTGAAAAGACGAGCATGGAGCATACAAAATAAAAAAAAAAGAAAGACTGCATCATCTTACAGCCCCAGGCATCATTGTCACACCAAAAAAAAAGGCACAATAAATCTTCTCACTTGAACTGTAAGGAAAAGTTACGGTTTGAAACTTGACAAAATACCATCAGTCATCACTTTATTTAACGGCAGTACATGTAGAGGCGGTAGTTTCACAATTGAAATAACAGAAAATTAATTGTAGGCAATCTGTGACTAACAGACATTATCATGGGTTCATCAGCAACAACAGCCGGAGTGGTAGTAATACTAGTAGCAATAGCACCTTGTGCATGTAGTGAGGTATGTGTGCATTATAAATTCTTGTATTAGTAGTAATAGTAGAAGTGGTAATAGTAGTAATAATAGTGGTAGTGAATGTTGCAGCAGACGTTGTTTGTCATTGTGAGGTATGGAATATGAAAATGGATAAAACATCTATATCTGCATTCTGATAGAGAAATTTGCCATGTGTTTTGAATGTCCTCAACCATGCTTACTGCACTGTCCTGTATCTATCAAAACAATTACAGAACACAGACAAATGCATTTCTGAACAATCAACTGCCTGACCTGGTCGGCTGGAACACTAGCTGCTTTGAATGAATGTCAGTCATCAACTGGCTTCCGGAAGTCTTCAAGTCATTTTTCTTTACAACCTTGTGCTGAACTCGGTCCTACCTGCATAATTATAGTAGCGTACACACATTTGAACTTTTTAAACATATGATGGCCACTCTCTCGTTCCTTCTCAAGCGCAATGGATACCTGCACTACACAAAACTACGTCCTCATCATCGTCATCACCATCACCATCACAATCATCATCACCATCATCATAATCTGTGAGTACTATTTATTAATTCACACAAACAAGACACGAACAAAACACCTTCTCAGACACACTTTTTGTCTGTCTGTGTATTTGTTCATATTTTTCTCACATGCAAATAAAATGCAATTGCATGATTTTGCTTATTATTGGTATTTGTCCTGCATGGATCGTGAAATGATAAACTTTGTATGTGTTTTGTTTTGTTTTTAATAATCAGTATTTCTATACTTTCTTTACCATCTTTGTAGCGTGTGTGAATTCTGCATTATTGTATTGTATCCGTTTTCTCCACTGATTTCTTCTACTTGTAACTTTGTTATGTGGTTATCATGTTCAAGTGTGCCTTATATCATGCGCATGCTTGTTTTGTTGTTTTTAAATGAAAGCTGTATGTGTTGTATGTAGCTTTAAACTTAAACTTAAACTTTGGAACTTTGTCCTTTTATTAGCAAAATCACATATACTTAAGCATGAAACAAGGCTCATAGCCCAGGGGGCATTTTAGCCAAAAGAGGGGAATATATGTAGCTGTATATTATCATGGGCATACGTGTTTTTCTATGCCTAATCATTGTTCCTGCAATTGTCTTTTAACACTTTCCCAGAGATAGTCATGTTTTCCACTCTTCATTGTAAACAGGTTTTGACATTATAATAGTGTAAAACATATTTTGCAAAACATAGTTTAATACAAGCATAAATATCTTTTATATCATTCTTCTTTTCAACAGTTGCTTTCCTTTTTTTTCTTTTCCTTCCTAAAGCCAATTAAACTAGTCTTCTTATCACAGTTGTTGTTCATGCACTTCATGGCTAAACATCTTGGGATGTTATCAACAAGACCTTGTCAGTACACAGTGGCAAGTACTGGTAGGCCTGCTTGAGAAGGCTGCTTATTTACTGCTATAAAATACCCCTTGTGCCTATGGCTGCGGTAGCAGCCGATAAACTTTCTCGTCTCCCTTCCTTAATGGTGGGTGAAGATATTTATAGCTGGCCCGGCTAGGGTACAAACAGCGTCCTTTGAGTCAGTGTGTAGCACAGTTTTCCAGTACACGTCACCATGTTGCCTGCACAATATTTTCCGTCCGTAAAACAATAAGGTAGTAAACACGTGTCAGTAAAGTGAAGTAATAAGGTAGTAAACACGTGTCAGTGAAGTAATAAGGTAGTAAACACGTGTCAGTGACGTGAAGTAATAAGGTAGTAAACACGTGTCAGAGAAGTGAAGTAATAAGGTAGTAAACACGTGTACGTGTCAGTGTAGTAATAAGGTAGTAAAACCGTGTCAGTGAAGTAATAAGGTAGTAAACACGTGTCAAAGAAGTGAAGTAATAAGGTAGTAAACATGTGTTGCTCATTACCGGGTGGGGATTGGCGTGTTGCAGTCAAGTGGCTGGAGTCAGACGGCTTCGTGGTGTGGATATCAAATAGATTAGTGGAGACGTCAAAATCCCGGCAGGTTGACGCCAGGGCGTGTTTCCAGCAAAATCCTCCAGTGCCCGCTTACCCAAGATGTAATGGACGATATGAGATAGAATGCTGGGAGCCTATGGTAATATTCAATTATTTTATGTCATTTTTGTTCACAACGCAGTGATGTTAGACAACATTTTAGTCAAGCTTATGGCAAATAATGCTGCTGCTACTGCTGCTGCTGATGATGATGATGATGTTTTTCGTGATGGTGATGATGATGACGATGATGATGATACATATGATAAAGATGATGATGATAATGATGGGCGATGATGATGATGATGATGATGATGATGATGATGATGATGATGATGATGATATCTTGAATAGCACAGGTGTCCATGGATAAATTGCATGCTCAATGTGTTTGAAAAGAAAGGCGAGAGTGGCCATCAGATGTTGTAAATGTTCAACTGTACATTACTATATACAGGTAGGACCAGTTAGGTCAGAGTAGTTTAGTTTCAGACTTTGAAAAAAAAAAGTCTTGAAGGCCTTCTTGAAACTGATAAACAACTGACATTCCTTCAAAGCAAGGGGAGGGTCATGCCACAGCTCTGGAGATGACTTAACAAATACCTGGCAGTCTAGGGTTTTCTCATGTGTGTTGGCCGTGTCCACATGTGGAAGCTGGAGTCGACATTGGTAGTCTAGGGATTTGTTGTTTGTGTTGGCCGTGTCCACACCTGGAAGTTGGAGTCCACATTGGTAGTCTAGGGATTTGTTGTTTGTGTTGGCCGTGTCCACACCAGTCCTGGAAGTTGGAGTCCACATTGGTAGTCTAAGGATTTGTTGTTTGTGTTGGCCGTGTCCACATGTGAAAGTTGGAGTCCACATTGGTAGTCTAGGGATTTGTTGTTTGTGTTGGCCGTGTCCACATGTGGAAGTTGGAGTCGACATTGGTAGTCTAGGGATTTGTTGTTTGTGTTGGCCGTGTCCACACCTGGGAGTTGGGTTTGAGGCGGCATTGGTTGTCTAGGATTTTGTTGTTTGCTTTGGCCACGTCCACACCTGAGAGTTCCAGGCGACACGGAGAAGCTGAGCGTAGACAACGTTGTTGTTCATTGATGTAAAAAAAGCTCTTTTAAAATATCCAAACTAGAGTGAGGAGTTTGTGGTTAATGCGTTTTTTTTACTGGAACCAACTGAAGATCACGAAGGATAATGTGAGCTGCCCTGCGCTTGCTACAATTCTAACAGTTGCAATTTGCAAACGTTGAAGTCTGCTCAGTTCTGATTTAGTAAGCCCCAGAGGCAGCTCTGTGGAATGGCTGTATATTTAACCCATAGTATGCAACAACTTGGGCTATTTGGTCTTACATGAGCTTGAGAGATCACGTGAAGGTCAAGGTCATCCTACGGTAAAGGTCACGAAATGTCAAGGTCGTCCCGTGATAACGTTTGGAGCTTAATACAACTTATACGGTAATTTATTGGGTAGTGATTGAGTATATTTGGATCTTGAGGTCAAGGTCATCTCAAGGTCAAGAGCATTGAAAAATCAAAGTATTATTGTGCATTTAATGACACCGTTTCATTTTTACTTACATGCATAGCAATATAATAATATGAGTATGTATTCACACCAATTTGTTTTCTTTAGATATTTACAAATCTATGCGAGATTAGCCCCAAATAGTCCAAAAATGACATAAGAAAAACAAGTGTCAATCTGTCCGTCAGTCCGCCGCCTGGACATGCAAAACGTGTAAGTGAATCAATATCCCAGAACCTATTTTAACTATTACAACCAACGTTTGTAAGATGGTGTATACCCATGAGATCTCACAAATGATCAGTGAATTAATTACTTTACTTAAAAGTCAAGGCCACACGGTCAAGAACTGTTAGTTAAAAAATGAAAAAAATATTCCCAACATTTCACTTGTTTCTAAGTTATTAATATTGAAATTAAGATTTGTTTAATGCGTGATGGATATTAATGAGGCATACTTTCTATGCACCTTCGGTCAATCTCTCTCAAATGTCAAGGTCACTGGAGAATCCAAAGTCAGTTAGTATAGATTACTTTGAAGTTACATTGACTCTAAACTATGAGAGATATAAAGTCCAAACCTATTGTATTTAGAGATGATTAACCTTTCATATGTGTTCCTTTTTTGCGTTGATTTTGGAGGTCAAGGTCATTTTAGGCCTTGCAAAAACATACAAAAATAGGTCATTGTGCAGTGAAATGGCTCTATTTAAGCCATAGAATGTAACAACTTTGGATTAATTGATCATACCTGAGCATGAGAGTTCACGTGGAGGTCTTCATTCCAAGGTCAAAATCACTGAAAATCAAGTTCATCCCAGATCATTTTTGTTTGGTATAATGCAGCTTTTGCGGTAGATTATTTTGATATTACTTGAGTGTATTTGGAGCGGGAGGTCAAGGTCATCTCAAGGTCAAGAGCATAGAAAGATCAAATCGGTTTTACTTTTGCATTTTAATACCACTGGTTCATTTTCCTTTGGGTAGTCATCTTCACGCTAAATATTGTAAGTACCATACACAGCATGTGAGTCATATTGGCTTTGTCCTTTTAGGGTTTGTTTTTTGGTGGTGTATTCAGACTTTGAATTTGCATGCGTGGCGGCGTAGCTGTACACAGTGGCTGGGCTGGTTTATATACATGAACCAGGTCATAGAGATACTGAGGGCCGGGCTGGTTTATATACTTGAACCAGGTCACAGAGATACTGAGGGCCGGGCTGGTTTATATACATGAACCAAGTCACAGAGATACTGAGGGCCGGGCTGGTTTATATACTTGAACCAGGTCACAGAGATACTGAGGGTCAGTGCCATTGAAACATCGAAAAACAAGTGTCTGGACTTTGTGCTCAGTTCGACATGAGACTGGCAGCCAGTGAAGTTTTCTCAAGATTGGGGTAATAGGTTTTTGTTTTACTAGATGTAGACAATATACTTGCAGCAGTGGTGTGAGTTCTCTGAAGACGTTCGATTTCCTGCTTTGAAAGACCTCACAGGTAGCTGTTACAACAGTCCAATCGGGACAACACAAGGGCGACAACGATGGAGTTTGCAGCCTGCCGAGTCAAGAGGAGACGAAGCTTCGACAAAGTACGGCGTGGAAGTAGCAGACTCGTACTACTCCACTGACATAGTAATGAGGTTCTTGTCAGTGAAAAGTCCGAGAATTTTTAAGGTATTTACCGACGAGAGGCTTCAACGTCCAATTTGCACAGAGCTTTATTGAGAAGAACCACAAAGACAGTTATTTCAATCTTATCTTTATTCAGCTTTAGCTTGTTGGCGTTCATCCACTAGTTGATCTCTCTACAGCATTCCTCAATATTCTGGGTGACTGCTTTATCTGCTTCCGGTGTGTAGAGATGAAAAACAAAAAGAACACGTCATTGGACATGTTTTTACTACCTTTGATGTTGATTACGACTACAACGACGACGATGACGATGATGATGACGATGATGATGATGATGATGATGATACAACGACGACAACGACGACGACGATGATGATGATGATGATGATGATGATGATGATGATGATGATGATGATGATAATGATGATGATGATGATGACTATGATGACGATGACGATGATGATGATGATGATGATGATGATGATGATGATGATGATGATAACAGAGCTATGACGGCGACAACAATGATGATGATTTGCAGGTAGGGCGATACGTGACATTAGCAAAGTTGCCATCAATGAGAGGTGACTTGATCGCCCTGTGTAAATTTCTGGTCTTTGGTGCGCCCGTTAAAGGTATAATAATAATAATAATAATAATAATAATAATAATAATAATAATAATAATAATAATAATAATAATAATAATAAATGTAGATTTTACATAGCGCCCAAGTGGTTCTGCTGTCCGTGCTTGACACATTCATACACCATTTATACTACACAACAACAGTAGGTATATAAGGTCTGAATAAATTCATTACAAATGTACAACATAATTTTTAAAACATTCAATACAAATATTACATTGAAAAGCATAAAAAGGCAACTAAAACTATTATAAAAAAAAACTTCTAAAAGGCAATCATCACTTATAAGAATTATTAAAAGCGAACACCATTGCCCGTGGAGCGCCACGACATGTGCGCATACTAGACTGATGATGAGATTAATTCATGTGTGTTATTGAGAATGAGCTATAGAAGGTGTTTCTGGAAAATATATGTTTTGAGTTATCGTTTAAACGCTTGTTGTGTTTGCACATGGTGGATATTGTGTGGAAGGGAATTCCATTGAGTGGATTTGTGTTTTTTAAATTTAGTCGTTCTTATATAGCGCGTTTCCAGCTCAAGGCGCTGGCCGATACAGGATCTAACTCAAGCAGCCCGAGACGCCCACCCGCAGCCTTTGGGCGCATAGTCTGACGCCCGGACAACTGAGCACAATCCTGGAAGGACCTAGGTACATGATGGGTGTGTTCTTGTCACCGGCACTCACCCGTCTAGGACATGAGCGTCAGGATCTTTAAAGTCCGTTATGATGGAATGTATGCGACACAGACTAGACCTCGGTTTATACTCTCATCCGAAGGAGTAGGAAAACAGGAGTAAAGTGTCTTTCCCAGGGACACAACACAATGGCCCGGCCAGGGCTCGAACCCGGGATCTTCAGATCCGCAAGCAGAAGCACTACCATTAGACCACAGTGCCTCCCTTTGTGGATGCACAGAAAGCAAAGGTGCGTTCTCAATAGTTTTTTTTTTACAAGTGAGATGATGAAGGTGCGTTGGTCTGATGAGGAACGGAGCTGTCTACGTGGTACGTAGTGAAGGGCATTTCAGAAAAGTTTGCAGGGGAAGTGCCAAAGAAAAGTTGAAGCAGAGTGTGGAAAGTTTGCATTCTATGCGTGCAGATATAGGCAACCAGTGCAAGGAAAGTAGTAGGGGAGTGACATGATCTCTTCTGCAAGCCTTGAGAACAAGGCGTGCAGCTGCATTTTGTACTGTTTGAAGTTTGTAGAGAAGATCTTGGGAGCAGCCTGCAAGAAGAGAACTGCAGTAATCCAGTTTTGAAAGAACAAAAGAGCACTTCAAGATGATCGTGGTTTGTTGTGAAAGACAAGAGCGAATAGAACTGATTTTGCGAAGTTCAAAATATGCAGATTTATATGTGTTGGAGATGTGAGTGTCAAGAGATGCATCAGATGTCATAATGAATCCTAGGTTACGAGCAGAAGAGCTGAAAGGAACGTCGGAATTGCCAGTGTGTATTGAGTGTGATTCACCATCTGAAAGAAGTGTGCTATTTTTCTCGATTAAACGTGCTTTAATCTTGTCATAGTTTATTTTCTATCATCCATGACTTTGATGTCAGATGCACATATCTGAATGCCTTGGACAGTGGTTATGACTTCAGAAGGAGGAGAGGAGTTTTAAAGCTGCGTGTCGTCAGCATATGACTGATTAGTAATAGAATGAGATTGGATCAGAGACAACAAAGGTTTGGTGGACAAATTGAAAAGAATGGGGCCTAAAACAGATCCTTGGGGAACACCGTAAGAAAGAGTTGCAGGTGCGGACAACTGGCCATCGACTAGCATGGTCTGGGTCCGACCAATCAGGCATGACTCAAACCATGACCCAGAGATGCCGTACAGGTTTTGGAGGCGTTGAAGAAGCGTGAGATGATCGATCGTATCAAACGCTGCTGAGAGATCAAGAAGTGCGAGGAAGGACACGTCACCACTATCCAAGGCAGACCGAATGTCGTTCATAATCTTGAGCAGTGCGGTTTCAGTGCTGTGAGAAGGCCTATAGGCAAACTGAGTGTGTGGAATAAGGTCGTGATGGGTCAGATAGGAAAGAAGTTGTTTCAAGGAAAGCTTTTCGAGTACTTTGGACAAAAAAACTGAGTTTTGAGACTGGCCTCTAATAAGGGTTTTTTCAAGAGTGGTTTGACTATGACAGTTTTGAACAGAAAGGGGAAAACACCGGACGTTAAACTGTGGTTGAGAATGTGAGTGATTGAGGGCAACAGCATGTCAAGGCATTCCACGAGCAATGGCGAAGGCAAATGGTCCAACGGACAGGTTGTTGGCTTGGACATGAAAACAGTCTTCTTCACTTCTTCACAGACTGGCTGGAAAGCAACAAACGATTGTCCTAAAGACACTGGCTTATCACGCGCCACAGCGCTGAAAACCATCATGCTGTCTAGATAATCACGGATGTCCTTCACTTTCTTAATGAAAAAGTTACTGAAGACCTCTGGAAGCTGCTTGATGAGGAAATTGGTGGGTAGGAGGGACACAGTACAACGACCCATCAGCCGACCACAAATGTCAAACAGCTTGCGGCTCGACTTGCAGTTACTGATTTGATCACGGAGGAAGGTGAGCTTTGCATTGTGCACGAGCGTGGTGACTGCGCGCATGGCAGCTTGTTATATTTGCTTGTGCACACTTGCTCCGACCGCAGCCACGCCCGCTTCGCACGCCTCCGCTCTCGCTAGGCAACGCGCAGCTGCTGGCAGATCTCGGAGTACCAGGGCGCGGACTTCTCAGGGCGAGGCGACGGCGGATGATAGGCGCGTGAGCGTCGAGGGTAGTGCGGAGCGGGGAATCCAGTTGATGGGCGGTAGGGGACTGCGCGATGCCGTCCTGAAGATCACGCGTGAAGGCAGCAACGTCCATGCAGCGCAATCGGCGGTCAGAAGTAAACATCGGCGCCGGACGCCCGGCCTGTAGCTGCAATAGAACGGTTCAGTGGTCACGGGCGTGCTGCTCAGCGTGTTGACTGTGCAACAGAAAGTCGTAAAAATCAGAGTGGAACATGGAGTCGGTCATTGTGTTGTCAATGCTGCACAAAGATTGCACCTGTTTCTGCTGGAGACTAAGAGCCATGTGAACATATTTCAAAGGATGGATGATCAAAGGGCTGTGCAGTGGTGAAGGACGGGAGGGAGGAAAGGGCAGTCTTGCGGATCACCGCAATCCCCAACCGCGGGAGTGACGGGGAAAGGACCGCATGGTGTAGCCCGCAGGAGTCAAGTCCGCACAGCTACCCTCATCACTCTTCTCCTTAAGCCAGGTTTCACCATAAAGTCAAGATCATTGTCTAGCACAAACTGCAGTATTTCAGTCCGCTTGAGAGCCAGTTGTTTGGAAGAAACTGACCTTGCATTGAACAGTCCTATACGAAGGAGCGGTGGTTGGAGTTTTAAGGAAGAAGATGTTTGACGGTCGTTGAGGTTTGCTGCAGTTGACTGTTGACTGCCTCTTCTCCATCGCGCTTTCCGACGCCAACCCCTGTGTGCTTTCTTGGTGGGGCGGGGCAGACAGGGCAGTTGGCGATAGTGCACAACTACAGGCAGCGACGGTGGAGCAGGAGAGCCACCCACTTCAGGCAGCGGCGACGACATCAGAGTGGGAGAGCCACCCTTTACAGGCAGCAATGACCACGGAGCGGAGTAGCCACCCATTACATGCGGCGAAGACCACGGAACAGAGGAGCCACCCATTACAGGCAGCGGCGATGAAGTAGAGGAATCACCCATTACAGGCGGCGGTAGAATAGTTCCAGAGGGTGAGAAGCGGTCGTGCCAGAGGCGGTGCAAGCGACCGGATCGGCATCCACATACAGTTGGAGCATGCTTCAGGATGCCAAGTTCCCGAACCACCTTGTAGACTTTAGGAGGCAAGCGCAGTTTGGCACACTTCTGGTCAATAGCGCATAGAAAGGCGGAGTCCATGGCAGAACCAGATAGGTTACTCAAGTTCAAAGAAGACCAAGGTCACTGTATGATGTCAGCTTTCACATATCCAGGTCACTGCATGATGTCAGCTTTCGCATATCCAGGTCACAAATTAATAAACATCAAAGCTCAAGTTCACCCATTAAAAGCCTTTGTGCCACTAGGTCAATTCAGGCACAGGCAAACAACAATAAAGGTGAGCAGACTCACCCAAAACTAGAAGTGGAAATACAATACTGATAATCTCAAATTAACAATTAAAGTCACAATTCAAGCACAGGCTTAGCAAGTGGTAAACGAGAGAGGGCTCACTCACTAATGACAACTTAATGACTCAACTCCGCAATGTCACAATGGGTTATTGAATGAGTGTTCACTGCTAATAATTAGAAACAATTTCTGGATAGAAAAATGGGGGCTTGACAGTCAATATAGCTATTCTCATCATCGTCAGCTTGATACTCATCATCATCATCATCATCATCATCATCATCATCATCATCATCATCATGTTACGTTGAGACGCTCATGATGGTGCGTATGAAATGCGCACGATATTATGTGTGAAGCGCGTGCAATGGTAGGCTTGTGAGTGACGCGCGCGATAGATCTGTTCGTTTTATTTTTGCAACGCATGCAGTAATAGAGTGTATTTATCTTTGATTTGATTTTGCGTTGTTATTAGTAGAGGCTTTGTGTAACGTTAGTGTTTTTAGTTGGTCGATATTGTTTGAGAAATTTCGGGAATCAGTTGTTTACTATCGATCGAAGCGTGTGGATTATTCTGTTGGTTACCATGGAAGCTTCCATTCCAAATGAGGCTGTATGACGTGAGTCACGTGATGATGAAATTAATTTTGATTGGTTGTGGTGTTTTATGTAGGATTATTCTCGTTTGTTCCCGTGTATGTAGAGACTATATAAGCGCCGCACTGTTAAAAAAGTTGAGAGATTGTTGTTGATAGAGAGTTGGAAAGTAAAAGTTGAAAGTGGAAAGCGATTGTATGCAGTTGTTGATGTGTGCTGAATAAAAGTGGAAAACTTCATACGTCGACTTTGTGACTTGTATGCTGATTGAGCAGGCTGTGTGAATAAACGAATCTGAGTTACACCTTATCAGGACTTCAGCATCGGGGCTGAATCAAATACTGATAAAGAAAAACACCATCATCGAACTGAGTGTAACATTTTGGGGGCTCGTCCGGGATTCACGCCATAGCCAAGGGTTCAACTGCGACAACAAGCGAGTCAACGTTACGAGAGGCAGTCATCGAGGGTAGCCGCCAACGAGTTGCGTCGAGAGGGGCCAACATACTGGGACTACATCACCGATAGGTTCGGGTTGACTGCAAGGGCGTGTAGTCGCTGAGAGTTGCTTCGTGAGCGAACAACAGATCGGGACTACGTGGCTGCCGCAAGACTACGTCGAGGGACAGTCTCGGAGCTACATCGCCAGTGTTACAGAGAGCGACGAGTGGACGTCGCGTCTACTTCAGCACAGGAGCGTATACATCAACACCAGCGTGGTGCAGCGTCGCATACGACGAGGACAGCGGGGCCTGCGTCAGCGAAGGCGACTAGTGACAAGCATCAGTGCTACTGCAGAAAGCATGCTGTTCTAGAACAGTCTAGAAACATCAAGATGGCTGACTTCTGGCAGAAAGGAATTCAACTGAATCTAAAAGGGAAACAGTTGACGGAGTACGTCAAGTCCCAGGAGAGAATACAAGAACGAGAATTAGAAGAGCAGCGTCGCCGTGAAGAACGAGAATTAGAAGAGCAGCATCGCCGTGAAGAACGAGAATTAGAAGAGCAGCGTCGCCGTGAAGAACGAGAATTAGAAGAGCAACGCCGCCGTGAAGAAAGAGAATTAGAACAGAAGCGTCTAGAAATTGAACAGCAGCGGCAAGAAAAAGACAGAGAATTCGAGCTGAAGCGTCTTGAGTTCCAGCTAGAAATGGCGCGTATCCAGCAACAGCAGAATGCGCCACAAGTTATCAGTGACAACAAAGCTCCAAAATTGCCAGCATTCGTCGACGGGAAGGACCAGATCGACAGCTATCTGGCGAGATTCGAAAGGTTCGCCGAAAGCTCCAATTGGCAACCTCGAGACTGGGCGATTCGACTAAGTGCACTTCTGACAGGGCAAGCGCTCGAAGTTTACACCAGACTGTCGAACGATGACGCCAAAAACTACGACGTCTTGAAAGAGGCCCTATTGCAGTGCTACAACTATACAGAAAAGGGCTACCGTCAACGCTTTCGTGAATGCCGGCCTTTTTCAGACGAGACACCAAAGCAGTTTGTGGAGCGCCTGTCGTCATATCTACACAAGTGGGTGGAGTTATCAGGCGAAAGCAAGTCTTACGACAGTCTCCATGACCTGATCGTGAAGGAACAATTTCTCAATGCCTGTCACAAGGACCTAGCGACCCACTTAGAAGAACAAAAGCTGCAGACGCTTAAAGATGTGACTGAGGCTGCTGAAAGATATCTCATCGCTCATGGGAAGACCCTGGGGCCACCCAGCGCGACGAAACATTTTCAGAAGACTGGAAACCATGTGAACCAGATCCAGGGGAGCCAGACGAACCAGAAACAGACGGACTCCACGCCTCCTCCCAGGGAAGGGCATTCAAGAGGCTGTTTCACTTGCAACGCTACAGACCACAGAGCGGCTAACTGTCCTCAAAACAAAAGTAGCGGACAGCGGAGCAGTACGGACAATGCAGCGGCGGGCAACCGACAGAGACGTTTCTCCAATCTACGGCAAACCAGTAGATCTGACCATCAAGTGTGCGGCGGGAGCGTCATTCTTCCGAGTGAGACCGAGCGCGCAGCTACTCCCGCGGACGTGCAAGAGTGCATGACCGATGGCCAACTTCTCCTTGCCAACGGAAAATCCATCCCCGTCGTCGCCAGCGCAGCTGTGACCGTCCAGAACATGCCTGTTTCAAAGGGACGCGTCGGAAATCATGAAGTGACTGTCTTAAGAGACTCTGGCTGTAGTGGGGTCATCGTCAGAGAAGACCTAATCGCTAAAGAACAATTCACTGGCGATTCAAAATGGACACTTATGGCCGACAGCAAATGTGTGAGAGCGCCAGTTGCGAAGATTCATGTCAACACCCCTTTCTACATAGGCGAAGTCGAAGCGGTTTGCCTGAAGAAGCCGCTGTATGATTTGATGATCGGGAATATCGACGGCGCGAGACGACCCGACGACCCTGATAAAGAGTGGAGTCCTGCCTCAACCCAACGCGTCGAAGTTGTGGAGGAGGATCCATTGCCATTTCCCGATGGAGACCTTTCAGAGCTGCTACGGGACAATGTGGTTACTCCGGCTCAGCCCTGCCGACCAGAGATCGTCGGTGCCGTTACAACCAGGGCCCAGGCCAAGAGAGACAAGATGTCTACGCCACTGAAGGTCGCCGACAACTCCAAAGCTGCCATCGTGGACAGAGATAAGCTGATCCAGCTCCAGGAAGCTGATAGCACTTTAAACAAGTACAGAAACCGCCAAGACCACGTGACCAAAGGCAGTGGTACGGTCTATTTTGAGGTGAAGGCCAAGATCCTGTATCGAATCTTCCAGCACCCGAGGGTCAACGGAGGGAAACCACTACGTCAAGTATTGGTACCGTTACCCCTAAGGCGCCAGGTGATGGAAGTAGCGCATGACTCAATCATGGGAGGTCACCTAGGCATCAAGAAGACGTCAGACAGAATACAGGCGGTGTTCTACTGGCCAGGACTTCATGCGGACGTCAGCCGTTTCTGCCGATCATGTGACATTTGCCAGAAGACCATACCTCGAGGAAGGGTCCTTAAAGTGCCAATGCAGAGAATGCCTTTGATCGACCGACCTTTCAAGAGGGTGGCCTTAGACTTAATTGGCGAAATAAGACCTCCGAGTAAAGAAGGTCATCGATGGGTACTGACTTTAGTAGACTATGCGACTCGGTACCCAGAAGCAGTGCCACTGAAGAAGATTGACACTGAAACTGTAGCAGAGGCACTGGTGGACATGTTCAGTAGACTTGGAGTGCCTGAAGAAATTCTGACAGACCTCGGGACGCAGTTCGTCTCTGACTGCATGAAGGAGGTGAACAGACTGCTGAGCATCCGGCATTTGACTACGACACCCTACCATCCGATGTGCAACGGGCTTGTCGAAAAGTTCAATGCTACGCTGAAGTCCACCCTGAAGAAACTGTGCAGCGAGCAGCCCAGACAATGGCATCGTTACATCAACGCCTTACTGTTCGCCTACAGAGAAGTGCCGCAGGAGTCCACCGGCTTTTCTCCGTTCGAGCTGCTGTACGGAAGAACCATCAGAGGGCCGATGCACATCCTGAAAGAACTGTGGACGAAGGAAGTGGACACCCCAGAGGTGAAGAACAGTTACCAGTACGTGTTTGAGCTACGGGAGAAGCTTGAGCAGACTCTCGATATAGCCAGAGAAAACCTGAAGAAGTCCCAGGACTGTGGAAAGCACTACTATGACCGTAGGGCTGTGAACAGGAAGTTTAAACCTGGCAACAAAGTGCTGGTGCTGCTACCTACCGATCATAATAAGTTGCTGATGCAGTGGAAAGGCCCGTACGAAGTGGAGACCGTGGTGGGGATCAACGACTATAAGGTGAAGGTCGGCCAGCATTCCAAGATATACCATGCCAACATCCTTAAGCTGTACGTGGAAAGGCCATCAGAGACTGTGCATGCAGCAACAGCAGCTGAGATCGACAATAGCTTTGACAGCGAAGAACTGTTGGAACTGGGAGAATTCCACAGCAAAGAAGGCATCGATGATGTTAAGCTAGGACCAAGCTTGACGGAAGGTCAAAAGATGGAGCTCAAGGACCTTATGGGCGAGTTTCCCCACAACTTCAGCGATGTCCCTGGCTCTACAACTTTGGTCGAACACGAAGTCCACCTCACTTCGAATATCCCTGTTCGATCCAAGCCCTTCCCGATCCCTTTCAAGGCCCGTGAATCCTTGAAGAAAGACATCGATGAGATGCTGAAGATGGGCATCATCAGGGAGTCCAGTTCCCCCTACGCGTCCCCTGTCGTGGTCGTGAAAAAGAAGGACGGGAGCGACCGAGTATGCATCGACTACAGGAAGGTTAATAAGATCACCGTCTTCGACCCTGAGCCGATGCCTACCGCAGCAGACCTCTTCCGCCAACTATCGGGGAGTAAAATATTCTCGAAGATTGACCTCAGCAAGGGTTATTGGCAAGTCCCCGTGCGTCCACAGGACATACCAAAGACTGCTTTCATAACTCCTGATGGGACGTACGAGTGCCTAAGGATGCCCTTTGGCATGGTCAACAGCGGAGCTACCCTGAAGAGAGGAATGAGGAAGATGCTCAAAGGGATGGACAACGTCGTGTGTTACTGGGACGACCTGTTAGTCCACACCCACACCTGGGAAGAGCATCTGCAGACCTTGAGGGAGCTATTTCACCGTCTGACAGAAGCTAACCTGACTGTGAGACCCAGTAAGTGCATTCTGGGAACTGACAACGTAGACTTTATTGGCCATTCGCTCAAAGAAGGACAAAATGGGCTTCTAATAGAAAACGTCACCAAGATTCTGAACGCTCCACGTCCCCAAACCAAGAAGCAGGTGCGATCTTTCCTGGGGTTGGCTGGATATTACAGGGAGTTTGTACCGAACTACTCCGCCATCACAGCACCCTTGTCGGACCTGGTGCGGAAAGGCTGTCCAAACCAAGTGCAGTGGGGACCGTCTCAGGAGAAGGCATACCAGACTGTGCGCGACCTCCTTTCAAAGGATCCGGTGCTAAGACTGCCTGACACTTCCAAGGAATTCGTCTTAAGAACAGACGCAGCGGACGAAGGCATCGGCGCCATACTGATGCAAGAACACGAAGGGAAACTATTTCCGGTCAGTTACGCCAGCAAGAAGCTGTCCAGGGCTGAGAAAAATTACTCGACCATGGAGAAAGAGTGCCTTGCCATCATATGGGGAATCCGGAAGTTCGAACTGTCCCTTCAAGGAGTGAAGTTCGTGCTGCAGACTGATCACAAGCCGTTAACTTACTTGAACTCTGCCAAGTTTGTGAACAGTCGCATCATGAGATGGGCTATGTACTTGCAGAACTTTAACATGCGAGTAGAATCTATCAAAGGATCAGACAATCTTGCTGCAGACTTTCTCAGCAGAGTATGTGAGTAAAGAACAATGTCAGTATCCAGAAAGACTGAAATAAGTTTTAATTTCTGATTTTGTTTGTGCATTGCGTATCAACGTTGGTGAAAGAAATTAAGTAAATTTCTTCTTGAGTGGGGGGTTATGTTACGTTGAGACGCTCATGATGGTGCGTATGAAATGCGCACGATATTATGTGTGAAGCGCGTGCAATGGTAGGCTTGTGAGTGACGCGCGCGATAGATCTGTTCGTTTTATTTTTGCAACGCATGCAGTAATAGAGTGTATTTATCTTTGATTTGATTTTGCGTTGTTATTAGTAGAGGCTTTGTGTAACGTTAGTGTTTTTAGTTGGTCGATATTGTTTGAGAAATTTCGGGAATCAGTGGTTTACTATCGATCGAAGCGTGTGGATTATTCTGTTGGTTACCATGGAAGCTTCCATTCCAAATGAGGTTGTATGACGTGAGTCACGTGATGATGAAATTAATTTTGATTGGTTGTGGTGTTTTATGTAGGATTATTCTCGTTTGTTCCCGTGTATGTAGAGACTATATAAGCGCCGCACTGTTAAAAAAGTTGAGAGATTGTTGTTGATAGAGAGTTGGAAAGTAAAAGTTGAAAGTGGAAAGCGATTGTATGCAGTTGTTGATGTGTGCTGAATAAAAGTGGAAAACTTCATACGTCGACTTTGTGACTTGTATGCTGATTGAGCAGTGTTACGTTGAAACGCGAATGGTAGTACGTCGGAAACGTGTACGATAGATCTAATCGTTTCGTTTTGCAAAGTATTCAATAATAGAGTTTATTTACCTTTGATTTGAGTTTGCATTGTTGTTAGGAGAGGCTTTGTATAACGTTGATAATTTGCGTTAGTCGATATTAGTTGAGAATCTTCTGGATATGCGTGTTTACTCTTGATAGAAATTTCCGGATGGATATCGAAGGTCGTGAATGTTCCCGGAAGTAGAGAAAATGTGTAATGACGTAAGCCAGTGATGACGATCTTTAGTTCGATTGGTGGCAGTACGTCATTTCTACCATGTACCATATTGTTCCAGAAAAGAGAGAGGTTATTTAATCGTGAGCCGAGTCGCTGTTGGGAGAAAAAAGTTGTTGATAGTGATTTGGAAAGTTGCTGTGAAAGTTGTTGAGTTGAATTGAGAATTGTATGCAGTTGTTGGTGTGTGCTGAATAAAAGTGGAAAACTTCATACGTCGACTTTGTGAATTGTATGCTGTTTGGACGGGCTGTGTGAATAAACGAATCTGAGTTACACAACTATCAGGAATTCAAGCATCGGGGCTGAATCAGATACTGATAGAAAACACCAACATCAAACAGAGTGTAACATTTTGGGGGCCAAGCCGGGATTCACGCCATAGCCAAGGGTTCAACTACTACAACAAGCGAGTCAACGTTACGAGAGGCAGTCATCGAGGGTAGCCGCCAACAAGTTGCGTCGAGAGGGGCCAACATACTGGGACTACATCACCGATAGGTTCGGGTTGACTGCAAGGGCGTGTAGTCGCTGAAGAGTTGCTTCGTGAGCGAACAACAGATCAGGACTACGTGGCTGCCGCAGGACTACGTCGAGGGACAGTCTCGGAGCTACATCGCCAGTGTTAGAGAGCGGCTAGCGGACGTCGCGTCTACTTCAGCACAGGAGCGTGTACATCAACACCAGCGTGGTGCAGCGTCGCATACGACGAGGACAGCGGGGCCTGCGTCAACGAAGGCGACTAGTGACAAGCATCAGCGCTACTGCAGAAAGCGTGCTGTTCTAGAACAGTCTAGAAAGGTACAGCACAGTCAAGAACTTTCCAGAAAAAGAACTCTACAGTCAAGAACTTTCTAGAAAAAGAACTTTCTTGAAAAGAACTTTCCAGAAGCATCAAGATGGCTGACTTCTGGCAGAAAGGGATTCAACTGAATCTAAAAGGCAAACAGCTGACGGAGTACGTCAAATCCCAGGAGAGAATACAAGAACGAGAATTAGAAGAGCAGCGTCGCCGTGAAGAAAGAGAATTGGAAGAGAAGCGTCTAGAAAAAGAAATAGAACTAGAACAGAAGCGTCTAGAAATTGAACAGCAGCGGCAAGAAAAAGAAGAGCAACGACGTCGTAAAGAAAGAGAAATTGAACAGCAGCGGCAAGAGAAAGAAGAGCAACGACGTCGTGAAGAAAGAGAGGAAAGAGAGGCTGAGCGTCAATACCAGCTAGAGTTGGCGCGTATCCAGAACAATCAGCATGCGCCACAAGTCACCAACGACCATACGGCTCCAAGATTGCCAGCTTTCGTCGACGGGAAGGACCAGATTGACTGTTATCTGGCGAGATTTGAAAGGTTTGCCAAAAGCTCTAACTGGCAACCTCAAGACTGGGCGATTCGACTAAGTGCACTTCTGACGGGAGAAGCACTCGACGTCTACACCAGATTGTCGGACGATGACGCTAAAGACTACGACGTCTTGAAAGAGGCCCTATTGCAGTGCTACAACTTTACAGAGAAGGGCTACCGTAAACGCTTCCGTGAATGCCGGCCTAAGTCAGGCGAGACGCCAAAGCAGTTTGTGGAGCGCCTGTCGTCATATCTACACAAGTGGGTGGAGTTATCAGGCGAAACGAAGTCTTACAACAGTCTCCATGACCTGATCGTGAAGGAACAATTTCTCAATGCCTGTCACAAGGACCTAGCGACCCACTTAGAAGAACAAAAGCTGCAGACGCTTAAAGATGTGACTGAGGCTGCTGAAAGATATCTCATCGCTCATGGGAAAACCCTGGGGCCACCCAGCGCGACGAAACATTTTCAGAAGACTGGAAACCATGTGAACCAGATCCAGGGAAGCCAGACGAGCCAGAGACAGACAGACTCCACGCCTCCTCCCAGGGAAGGGCATTCAAGGGGCTGTTTCACCTGCAACGCTACAGACCACAGAGCGGCTAGCTGTCCTCAAAACAAAAGTAGCGGACAGCGGAGCAGTACGGACAATTCAGCGGCGGGCAACCGGCAGAGGCGGTTCTCCAATCAACGGCAAACCAGTAGATCTGACCATCAAGTGTGCGGCGGGAGCGTCATTCTTCCGAGTGAGACCAAGCGCACAGCTACTCCTGCGGACGTGCAAGAGTGCATGACCGATGGCCAACTTCTCCTTGCCAACGGAAAATCCATCCCCGTCGTCGCCAGCGCAGCGGTGACCGTACAGAACATGCCTGTTTCCAAGAACGCGTCGGAAATCATGAAGTGACTGTTTTAAGAGACTCTGGCTGCAGTGGGGTCATCGTCAGAGAAGACCTAATCGCTAAAGAACAGTTCACTGGCGATTCAAAATGGACACTTATGGCCGACAGCAAATGTGTGAGAGCGCCAGTTGCGAAGATTCATGTCAACACCCCTTTCTACATAGGCGAAGTCGAAGCGGTTTGCCTGAAGAAGCCGCTGTATGATTTGATGATCGGGAATATCGACGGCGCGAGACGACCCGACGACCCCGATCCGGAGTGGAGTCCTGCCTCAACTCAACACGACGAAGTTGTGGAGGAGTATCCATTGCCGTTTCCCGATGGAGACCTTACAGAGCTGCTACGGGACAATGTGGTTACTCCGGCTCAGCCCTGCCGACCAGAGATCGTCGGTGCTGTTACTACCAGGGCCCAGGCCAAGAGAGACAAGACGTCTACGCCACTGAAGGTCGCCGACAACTCCAAAGCTGCCATCGTGGACCGAGATAAGCTGATCCAGCTCCAGGAAGCTGATAGTACTTTAAACAAGTACAGGAACCGCCAAGACCACGTGACCAAAGGCAGTGGTACGGTCTACTTTGAGGTGAAGGCCAAGATCTTGTACCGAATCTTCCAGCACCCGAGGGTCAATGGAGGGAAACCACTACGTCAAGTATTGGTACCGTTACCCCTAAGGCGCCAAGTGATGGAAGTAGCGCATGACTCAATTATGGGAGGTCACCTAGGCATCAAGAAGACGTCGGACAGAATCCAGGCGGTGTTCTACTGGCCAGGACTTCATGCGGACGTCAGCCGTTTCTGCCGATCATGTGACATTTGCCAGAAGACCATACCTCGAGGAAGGGTCCCGAAAGTGCCTATGCAGAGGATGCCTCTGATCGACCGACCTTTCAAGAGGGTGGCCTTAGACTTAATCGGCGAAATAAGACCTCCGAGTGAAGAAGGTCATCGGTGGGTACTGACTTTAGTGGACTATGCGACTCGGTACCCAGAAGCAGTGCCTCTGAAGAAGATTGACACTGAGACTGTTGCAGAGGCGCTGGTGGACATGTTTAGCAGACTTGGAGTGCCTGAAGAGATTCTGACAGACCTCGGGACGCAGTTCGTCTCTGACTGCATGAAGGAGGTCAACAGACTGCTGAGCATCCGGCATTTGACTACGACACCCTACCATCCAATGTGCAACGGGCTTGTCGAAAAGTTCAATGCTACGTTGAAGTCCACCCTGAAGAAACTGTGCAGCGAGCAGCCCAGACAATGGCATCGTTACATCAACGCCTTACTTTTCGCCTACAGAGAAGTACCGCAGGAGTCCACCGGCTTTTCTCCGTTCGAGCTGCTGTACGGAAGAACCATCCGAGGGCCGATGCACATCCTGAAAGAACTGTGGACGAAGGAAGTGGACACCCCAGAGGTGAAGAACAGTTACCAGTACGTGTTTGAGCTACGGGAGAAGCTGGAGCAGACTCTCGAGATAGCCAGAGAAAACCTGAAGAAGTCCCAAGACTGTGGAAAGCACTACTATGACCGTAGGGCTGTGAACAGGAAGTTTAAACCTGGCAACAAAGTGCTGGTGCTGCTACCTACTGATCATAATAAGTTGCTGATGCAGTGGAAAGGCCCGTACGAAGTGGAGACCGTGGTGGGTATCAACGACTACAAGGTGAAGGTCGGCCAGCATTCCAAGATATACCACGCCAACCTCCTTAAGCTGTACGTAGAAAGGCCATCAGAGACTGTACATGCAGCAACAGCAGCTGTGACCGACGACAGCTTTGACAGCGAAGAACTGTTGGAACTGGGAGACTTCCACAGCAAAGAAGGCATCGATGATGTTAAGCTAGGACCACGCTTGACGGAAGGTCAAAAGATGGAGCTCAAGGACCTTATGGGCGAGTTTCCCCACAACTTCAGCGATGTCCCAGGCTCTACGACTTTGGTCGAACATGAAGTCCACACCCAGACCCGGAAGGAGCATCTGCAGACCTTGAGGGAGCTGTTCCACCGTCCCGCAGAAGCCAACCTGACCGTGAGACCCAGCGAATGCATTCTGGGAGCTGACAACGTCGACTGCGTCGGACATCCGACGGGAGAGGAAGACAACGAAGGATGCACTGACTCCAGGAAAGCCCACGAGATCACTGTCTTTGACCCTGGGCCGATGACGACCGCAACTGACGAGGGCGTCGTTTCCTTGCGGATGAAAAAACATTGACTGTGTAGATAAATGTGAATATTGACAATATCCAGAAAGACTTGCAGATGAAAACCATTGACTCTGTGTGAATGAACTGTGAACATTGACAATATCCAGACAGATTTGAAGATGAAAACCATTGACTCTGTGTGAATGAACTGTGAACATTGACAATATCCAGGCAGATTTGAAGATGAAAACCATTGACTCTGTGTGAATGAGCTGAGAACATTGACAGTGTTCAGACAGTCTGAAATAAGTTTTAATTCTGAACTTTGTTTGTGCATTACGTTTCAACGTTGTTGAAAGAAATTGGGTAAATTTCTTCTTGAGTGGGGGGTTATGTTACGTTGAAACGCGAATGGTAGTACGTCGGAAACGTGTACGATAGATCTAATCGTTTCGTTTTGCAAAGTATTCAATAATAGAGTTTATTTACCTTTGATTTGAGTTTGCATTGTTGTTAGGAGAGGCTTTGTATAACGTTGATAATTTGCGTTAGTCGATATTAGTTGAGAATCTTCTGGATATGCGTGTTTACTCTTGATAGAAATTTCCGGATGGATATCGAAGGTCGTGAATGTTCCCGGAAGTAGAGAAAATGTGTAATGACGTAAGCCAGTGATGACGATCTTTAGTTCGATTGGTGGCAGTACGTCATTTCTACCATGTACCATATTGTTCCAGAAAAGAGAGAGGTTATTTAATCGTGAGCCGAGTCGCTGTTGGGAGAAAAAAGTTGTTGATAGTGATTTGGAAAGTTGCTGTGAAAGTTGTTGAGTTGAATTGAGAATTGTATGCAGTTGTTGGTGTGTGCTGAATAAAAGTGGAAAACTTCATACGTCGACTTTGTGAATTGTATGCTGTTTGGACGGGCTGTGTGAATAAACGAATCTGAGTTACACAACTATCAGGAATTCAAGCATCGGGGCTGAATCAGATACTGATAGAAAACACCAACATCAAACAGAGTGTAACAAGCAGGCTGTGTGAATAAACGAATCTGAGTTACACCTTATCAGGACTTCAGCATCGGGGCTGAATCAAATACTGATAAAGAAAAACACCATCATCGAACTGAGTGTAACACATCATCATCATCATCATCATCAACATCATCATGACACTAATTCCATTATGACACCAAGTATAAGATTGGTCATCTAAAAAAAAAGAAAAAGGTTGGCGGATTTAATGTTGCAATGTGGATTGAGGGGTGGGAGTTGCGTAATTGACGAACTCTTCTTAGTTTATTATAACGTTTTATTAACATTCTCCGTTGTAATAAAAGTTATCAAAATATGATGTTGATGATGATATGATGATGATGATGATGATGATGGTGATGATGATGATGATGATGATGATGAGAAAGGGGATACATGACAGTTCTGCGCCACCATCACTGCACATAATATACTACTCAAAATAATACAAGGGCCACTTGGACATATGGGTCTCTCTTTAAATCAGAAACACGAATTCAATTTATTAGTTCATCATATTTTATTGCAATCATTTCTGCATCAATAACCAAAAAGATTTGAGACATCAGTCGCTTAAAATTCGAGTAAATTCAATTTAACTGGACATACCCTTCATTTACAAAATCAAAACTTTAGAAACGAAAAATCTATAGAGTCAGTATCGGGTGTGGCCACCGTTTGCATCAATGCAGTCTTGGTTTCGTTGTCTCATGGACCATATCAGCTTATGGAGGATGTTTCTTGGGATGGCCAACCACACTTGCTGGATAACTTGGGCCAGAACTTCAAGGTTAGCTCCTGGATGGAGGTTTGCCCGTGTCTGTCGACCCAAGACATCCCACAGATGTTTTTCTATGGGGTTCAAATCGGGTGATCGAGCCGGCCAATCCGTCCTTATGACGTGCTGTTGCTGCAGGAAGTCATTGACGATACGCGCTCGGTGGGGTCTGGCATTATCGTCCTGTAGTATGACACCTTCCCCAATGGCCCGCAGAGCTGGGAGAACCCTGGGTTGTAGGACGTCATCCCTGTAGCCAATACCGTTTAAGTTGCCATGAATTTGGAGCAGGGGTGTTCTGAAGTTTAATGCCTCCAAACATTCACTCGACGGTCGTTGAAAGACAAGGAGAACCGAGACTCGTCTGTAAAGAGCACCCTTGACCAATGTTGCCTAGTCCACACCAAATGACGCCGAGCCCAGGCCAAACGCGCTGCACGGTGAGCTGGGGTGAGCAAAGGCAGTACTGCTGGTCGTCTTGATCGCAGGTTTGCCTCGTGTAGACGGTTGCGAATTGTCTGGTCGCTGACGTTAACATTGCTGGCTGCGTGAAGCTGTCTTCTGATGGTGTTTGCTGTAGCGGACCTCATCCTCAGAGCTGCCAGGGTGATGAAATGGTCTTGTCTTGCAGTGGTAACGCGGGGGCGTCCGGACCGTTTTGGTTTTTGGACGCTTCCAGTGTTGTTAAAGCGCTCCCACAGCTTTTGGACAACGGAGTGGGACACTCCCAGCCGCCTGCCAACATCTCTCACCCCCACCCCTTCCTGAAGCCATGCAATAGCTCTGCCTCTATCCGCATCAGTCAATCTTCGCCTTGGGGGCATGGTTAGAAAAGCAGCAAAAGCGCTGCCATTTATACCCAGAAAAAAGCGCCGATTGTTGAACTGAACTCACAAAATGCAAGCCTTTCCCGTGCAAATCACTTTTTAACGTTGAAAAATTTGCTTTATTAGCAAGACAACTGTAAATTAGGGTCATTTTTTTGTAAAAATTGGTTTTGTTTTTCAACTCAGTGCAGAAAGTTCAACACTTACACATGTGATTACTTGTCAGAATTAGATTGTCTTGAATGTTACTGTACAGGGTATGTTTTGAAAAAAGCTATATAAGCGATATTATTGATAGCAGCAAAAATAATTAAACAAAATGAAATATGAGAGTGGCCCTTCAATTATTTTGAGTAGTATATTTCATAATCAAAGGTGTCTGTTTAGAGCACCTTCTTCATGATGAAACAAGTTTAACGGAATGATAGAATTGATCTGGTTTATTTAGTATATTAAAAAAACAAACATTATACAATCACTTTTCCCCCTCTTCCTCCTTTCTAAGCCTGAAATAATTTGGAAAGGAATTCCAATGATGTAGCACACCCCCACACTGAAGATACTCGTCTTTTTAGGAGTTAGAAAAACATGGTGAAGTAGACAAGAGGTCAAGGTTGGTGCCTGATTAAAAGCAAAAAATCAAGATATAAACCTTTGTAAGTTTTATTACAAACACACACACGCACACACATACTTAAGGAATATACATTTATATGGTATATTAAACATTCCGCAATAGTAAAATGTTGCAGCTGACGACTGTTGTTGGTTCTGCATCTTCCTTTTTCTTGCTGTAGACTATCACCTTCATCCCAGTGAAGAGTATGTAGGCTTTAGGCTTTAGGGGTTTCGCGTTACGTTAGGAAGTATGTGATGCTGAAAATTGTTGCCGTCTGGGTAAAAGCTTACAGGGAACGGCTCAGTTGGAAATTGTTGCTGCCCGGGTAAAACTTACAGGAAACAGCCCAGTTTTAAATTGTTGATGGCTGGGTAAAAGGCTTACGGGAGACAGCTCAGTTGGAAGGGGAGTGTAACATATGGATATTTGGATGGGTGCCTGTTTATAATAGCTAAGTGAATGTGAAATATAATTGACTCCTAGATCAAAAATAAGTGTGCATGCAAGTCTCTCTGTTAATTACCACACCCACAAAGTCACAGATTCTCTCTAACACAGGCAAACACCAACACAAATATATTTTTCCATGTTACCAATACTTTATATAAAGAAACCAAATATTTTACAGCAATCTTTCACACCAATTCTTTTACACTAATCTTTTCCCACTAATCTCTGACACCTCAATGTCCAGTTTAAGTATCTGCAAAACTCACATCGCCGGCATTTGCATGTCCTGAGACAAAATAAACACAATAAAACGTGTTACCTCTATAACTGGAGGGAGCGTGTCCACAAGAAGGCTAAGTCAAGCTACAGAGTCGTGTAGACAGGTAGTAAGACGAACAGTGATGTAGACGGGCAGATGAACGAGCAGTGATGTTGGAAGCAGGCAGATGGGCGCACGCCTGCCCTATCTGTCTGAAGAAGACAACGTGATTTGGTCAGGTAAAGAAGTATGGCTGACCCCTCCGATGTCTCTCGTATCGCCTTGTCCCGGTTGTCCGAGACAGCGCCGTATGTCCCAGTTGTATGAAGCTAACACCAGCTTCTCGTAGGCAGCTGTAATCTTTACAGCACACTATACATCCACTTTCAGAGAGAAAGTCCCACCGAACCTACACAACCTGATAAGTTCTCAGTGCTTTCTACCTCTTCACTTTTCACAACAATCTATTCCTTTTTTTCTTTCTTTATCTTTTTTTTTCCTGTCCTGACACACTCACTCGATACACCTCACACATTAGAACACACAAATCCAGTGACTACAATTGCCCTGACCTGCCAGATATTCATTATTGCATTGGTTCAACAATTTCGGCCAATAAAAATAATAACATAAAATATATTTATTCAAAACACAACTCTCACTCTAAAAATAAAAATACTACTGAGAACCGGAAAATTAACGTTCTCTTGAAAGAGCGAAGAGGTTGCTGTTGAGGGTGAGAGGTAGTGAAAGAGGTTGCTGTTGAGGGTGAGAGGTAGTGACAGAGGTTGCTGTTGAGGGTGAGAGGTAGTGAAAGAGGTTGCTGTTGAGGGTGAGGTAGTGAAAGAGGACCACAAAATCAAGACCACAACTTGGCTGAAAGAGGATTTGCCCCTGATCCGCATAAAATATCTGCCGAAACAACCCTAGTGGTAACACTGAAGGCACTCCACCAGCCGGTCGCTTTACAATAAAGACATCCCATGCAGGAGACACTAAGGCTATACTCTAATTTATCGAACCCCCGTTTACAAAAACAAAATAGAATACAAACAACCTTATAAAATATCAACAAAACATATACATATAAAATGCCTAGATTGTTAAATAATATCATAGAAAGCCCCAGCTGATCCAACAGACGTTGGGGAGGTGCTGGGTATAGAAAATATGTCTTCTGTAGCACTTTATCTTCATGCTTTGCATTTTTCTGTGTAGATCTGCTGTGATATTTTAATTAGTGTTTAACATTTGTTTTTTTTCCTATTAAAATGAATTACAATAAATTGCTCAGCCTGGAAGCTACTAATGTTACAGCCACGACCTTTGACGGTTATACAAAGAAAAGAGAGAGGTTGATGAGTTTGGTTGCTTTAGGAAAATCTAAATTATATTCAGGTGTTCACGTAACACCTGAACAAGCACTAAGACTAACACCTGAACAAGCACTAAGACTAACACCTGAAGAAATAATTACTTTACATAATAAATATGTCAAAGTACTCGGAGCTCAAATGATCTAAAGTTTGTTGAGGTCTATTTTAAAACTATATACCTAAACTGGATCAGCGTTCCTAGTTTTAAATTCTGAAGATTTATTTCATAATTTGAATCAGGATCCTGTTATTAATAATTGCCTTAGCGAAGTGAAGAGAATTCTGTATTATAGGTTTGGAGGTTTGTTGGCACCATTTTCAGCTGGGCTACTTTCTTTTCAACATGTACTCTGCCATTAAAACTGTACTCTTCTAATCCGGAGATGAACCAAAACCCTTAGACACAGAAGGTTGTGCTACAGAAAATTCCAATGAACACCGTACTAATGGAAAACGTCCCTGGCGAATCTCAGCTGGGAAAAAGTTTGCCGAATATAATTAATTACACAGGTGGAAAAGACAAACAAAAGCGAATATATTAAACAAAGAATAGTCAAAAGAAGAACCAATAATGCACTGACAATCACTTGCAACAAAACTGGATGTATCAATAGAGTCAAACCAACCTTCTTCAAGCAAAGGTAACAAGCAAAAACAAAAGCCTCCAAAACACATATAGAAAAAGAAACCATTTAATCGTTTCCATTATCAAAAACAAAGCAATTATTAGATGTATTTTCAAAGATGTAATATTTTTTCAAATATAAAATTGAGCATGTCATATGAACAGACCATTGTAAATCTCGCCTACCACAGTGGTATTCTAGTTGTACTGAATACTTGCAATGATAGCAAGATCTCTGTTTAACATGAAGCCCATTGAATTAGGGAAAATGGACATACATTGGTAAGCTTGTTGGAATTTCTAGGGCAACAAAAGATCACCTTGTTGAGCAAAACATGATTCCAGTAGACCTTCACATCTAATCTTTTTTGTTTAAATATTCTGTTCAGTTAAAGCCTGGTTTGCTGGTTTACTGTCTGTAATACAAAATACAAAAAAGAGCTTAGAGGGTGAGGAAAAAAGACATATATTTGAGAAATGAGGGACCTAATTCAAAAAAAGATTTATGGCACTTTAAAGTGCATATATTTTAACAGAAATATGTCAAATGAAGAGAGAGAGAGAGAGAGAGAGAGAGAGAGAGAGAGAGAGAGAGAGACAGACAGACAGACAGACAGACAGACAGAAGTTATGCAAAATACTCCACAAGCACTTGTTTTAGGACAAAAGAGAGGAACACAGACGGGGTGCAGTTGAACAGCCCATTCCTCTAACTATGCGGTCAGTAGTTTTCTTTTCCCATCCTAGGACAAAACTTTGAAAGATGGAGTACGCTGGTTAAACGATCATGTGTAGTGCCCCTACGACCTCCGAGTTACGGGATAGGATAGGATAGGACTAAACTTTCTTTGATCAAACGCATATTGGCGAAGATTCACCAATTTAAAGTTAAGTGCCAACCTAGATTACATATGCAAATGAGCTTGGGGCCACCAATCACAGTCGATATGGTTCCTTCAGATAGTCACAAAGTATTCAGGCCTACCATCACAGCTCAGTATTCAGGCCTCCCATCACAGCTCAGTATTCAGGCCTACCATCACAGCTCAGTATTCAGGCCTACCATCACAGCTCAGTATTCAGGCCTACCATCACAGCTCAGTTTTGGAAAAGCTGAGTATTTTCATTATCAATATGACATCAGACGGTATAGGCATCCTTTGTTTTATAAAGATTATATTAATTGCATTTGTCTGGGTGGAGAATTTAAATCTGAAAGTCGGCCATCGTTCTTGACCTCTTTGAAAAGCTCTATTTACAATTATCAAATCCGAATTTGGCATGTTGTAATTGCGAAGATTTTATAGAGACATAACACCAATAAATGCCTCCCGGAAGTGCACTAACTCGACCCATTCAAAAAATGTCACTCTAATTTCTTCCACTTTGACACGATGGAAAATTGTTTTTGGAAATTCATATATTTGACTTGACGCACACTTGGATTTAATTAGAAATTCTTATTTGAATGCGTGAATCAACCTACCCGACTGCCTTAACACAGTTAACTCAGTAAGCAAGCCTGCTTTTGATTGGTTCATTCGCTTGCCAGCAAACAACCAGGTAAATACAATGATCTAATGTAATAATATTACAAATTGCGTAATCTGATTAGGCTTGGGTACAGGGAATATTGATTCGCAAACCTCCATAACTATAGCCACAAGCATTATCTGCTGCAACATTTTCATATTGTGGGACGTTTAATATACCAAATAATGGTATATTCATTTTGTGTGAGTTTTTTTTTTTAAAGGGGGTGGGGGGGGGGGCATTTTATTGTTTCTTTTTATTGGGAAATGAGTGTGCGCGCGTATGTGTGTTTAATATAACTTACAAATGTGTATATATTGATTTTAAAAACAGGTGCCAACTTTTACTTAACTTCCTTTTACTTCACTCCTAAACAAAAGAGTATCTTTCGGGTGGGCGTTGCCTATAGTATAAACAGAAAGTAAACAATACTACACTATTGCAATTCCTTTCTAACTTATTTAAGGTTTAGAAAGGGGCGTTTGTATGTTGATTCTTAAATATATTAAATATGCCAGGTCAATGTAATCTGTTTTCATCATTGGGAAATTGCCCTAAAACGACATTGCAATTTTGAAATACTATGAATATGATCAATGATTGTGTCACTGAACTGCACTTGTATATCTTATTTTGATGATGTGCTTTTGTTTCCATGTTGCAGTACTTACCTTCCAAGAGACTGGCTGTAACCGCTACTACGTCTTTCCTGGGGGCTGTTTTACCAACAAACGTCTTCTCGGAGAGTTTTTTGCGTTTGGACGTCTGCTGAAAAACGAAATGAACTTCTGTGACCTGGCACACAAATGTGTGAACGACGTTTGCAGTAAGAGGCTCACCTTGGCTAACTCTAGTCAAATACTGACTTTGTAAATGGTGTGTTGTTGTTGTTGTTGTTTTCTCAACGATGTCAACTTTCACAATTAGGTGGTAAGATATTCATGAGATTTCATAAATGATCAGTGCACAAGTGACTTTACTTAATAATAATAATAATAATAATAATAATAATAATAATAATAATAATAATAATAATAATAATAATAATAATAATAATAAAAATAATAACGGATTTTTATATAGCGGGTACTCCAGCCTATGACCAGACTCACCACGCTTTGCATAGTCATTACATATAAATACATGCACACAATAAAACATCGCTTTTGTTATAATACACCAAAAGACGAAACAGTAAAGGTACAAACTATTTACAACTATGTACACAAATTACAAAAAAAAGACAGAAATAGACTATTTACAACTATGTACACAAATGACAAAAAAGACAGAAAAGGTCAAGGTCACAGGGTCAACAAATGTTAGTCAAAAATGTCAACTTTTTGACAAAATTGTACTTTTTTTTCTAAGTTATTATTATTGAACTTATAATTTTTTGAGGCATGATAAGTATGAATGAGACACATACTTTACACATTTGGTCAACTTGGCTCCAAGGTTAAGGTCACCGGAGCTGTCCAAAGTCGGTTAGTATAGGTACTTTGGAATGACCTTAACCCTAAAATAATTAGAGATATAAAGTCCAAACTTGTGTTTACAGATGATAGACTGATCTGTCATATATGTTCCATTGTTTGCATTGATCTTGATGGTCAAGTGCATTTTATGTCTTGCAAAAACATTTTTTTAAAAAAAAAGGTACTTGTGCAGTGTAATGGCTGTGTATTTAACCCATAGTATGCAACAGCGTTAGGCTATCCGATCATACATAGGCATTTGAGGTCACATGAAAGTCAAGGTCATCCCAAGGTCAAGATCCCTGGTCGAGGTCATCCCAACGTCACCGTTTTTTGGACTAATTCAAATTTTGTTATAGTTTATTTGATTGTACATGCGTGTTTGGAGCCGGAGGTCAAAGTAACATAGAGAGGGAGGAAATGACAAGTCAGCGCCAACCCATCAGGGCTCATAATATGATATTGCATAATTAAAAGTGCCTTTTAGAGCACCCTCTTACTAATGCAAAGAGAAGAACAGAATGGCGGAATGTAACCGTTATATTTATTATTTGTAATAATCAATCCTTCCTTTCTCTAACACATTCATAAACCTTAAAACAAGTTACAACGTTACTGCAATGATTTAGCCTTATTTACTTTCGGTTTGTGCTATGGGGAACGCCCACCCAGAAGATAGACTACTGTTCTGTTTTTTTTTTTTTAAAGTGGAGATACAACATACACAACACACACGCACTCACAAGGAATACACATTTATATGTACATAAATTATTTACGCGCCCACACGTGCCGTGTGCTAGAGAGAGAGAGAGAGAGAGAGAGAGAGAGAGAGAGAGAGAGAGAGAGAGAGAGAGAGAGAGAGAGAGAGAGAGAGAGAGCGGGAAAGGGTTGGGAGTGGGGATGGGTGCGATGCATATATCACGTCATTCCCTGGAGAGAGCAACGGGCAAGCATTGTACAGTAGGTGGCCAACAGTCGTAGTGAACGGATGTATTAATTAGTGATGTGTGATTTATAACAGGAAAGGTGTTTGTGGTGGGAAGACTTGTCACTTTTTCCTGTGTGAGCATGAACTTTGATGTCGCTGATGATGTGGACGTGTATAGCGCAGGTATCCACGACAACAAAGTTCATGCTCATTGCGCTTGTGGAGGGGAAACATAGAGATAAAGATGTGGCCATCAGACAAAAGCTATGTACAGCTGATTTTTTTTAAAAAGAAAACACAAAAAAAACCACAAAAAACATGTCCATCTGGTAAATGTGACAAAGAGCCTTTCAAGGCTTTAACATCCGCCACAGACTTGGTGTCACGAACCGGGTTTATAGTATTTTGGTCCGATGACTTTATATTATTGTAGTCTCTTCCTGTGAGAAGACATTTGTAATATTTTTTATTGATAGCTAAATTCTGATTGGTTGAACTGGTCGCATGACAGTTCAACAATGCAGATTACATTAAAAAATATATATGCATTCTTTCCTTGACAACATACCTGTCAAGTGCTACGGATTTTTGCGTAGCGCTACGCATTTTAAACATTTTCCCATTGCTACGGCGTATCACAAAGCTGCTACGCAATTTTTCAACAGTGACGATAATATTTTTTTAACCAAGGGGGTTTTCGCGCGAAAGTAGTCTGCTCCGGTCGAGTCCGGTTTAAAGACACTTCGTAAAAGCACTGCACTTCCGCAACACGTGTTCTTTCAGAACTTCAGTCTACGATCATTTCTCTTTGATTACTTTCATATTATATCAGCTGCCATTTAGTTATATTTTTATTAAATTAATTGGTATAAGCTTTTGTGCAATGCTAATAGTTCTTTTCTTGGCATTGTAAACCATGTTTTGTGAATAAGCAATTTGTTTGGGGGGAAAAAGTTCATCTGTTTTTTCTGTGTCAGTGATTGTCTCCCTTGTTTTGTTTGTTTTGTTTTTTATGATTGCCTAGCTTATTTTCTGTCTGTATGTTTTATATTTTTTTTTTTGCATTTTCACCTTTATTTTGAAAAACGTACATGAAAATGTTTATAATGATAATGGTAATAGCTAAAGTGTTGTGCATTAACAAGATTTTACAATAAATTTGTAAACACATTGGATGTGTGTGTTTATATTGGATGCAGAAGTTTCCAGTTTTGTTGCGAATCGCGTGATTCACATTAGTGCTACACCAAACCTCCATTTGCTATGGTTTTTCTGTTAAATTGCTACACCACAACCCGAAAACCCCTTGACAGGTGTGTGACAATACTATGCTTTCTGTGTGTCTGACTTCTCTTTTATTTGATAAATAAAATTTGATACAACAACAACAACTTCTCGCAGCTGTGTCTGCAGTTTACTGCTGGAGGCTTCGAGAAGGAAGAAGAAAAAGAAGAAGAAGAAGAAGAAGAAGAAGAAGAAGAAGAAGAAGAAGAAGAAGAAGAAGAAGCCATAGCAGCAGCAGAAAAGAAGCAATGAAGAAGATAAAGAAAAGAGACGAGAAGAGGAAACTTCAGCAGCAGCAGCAAAGAGAGAAGCAGCCGAAGCGGAGAATAAAGACGGGAGACGAAGACGTGGAAGCCGCAGCAGCAGCAGCAGCAACATCAGCAGCAAAGGAGAGTAGCAGCCGAAGAAGAGTGACGATGAGCTCAGTATTTTTAGTTTGCGAGTCGATTATCCTGCTCGTGAATGTGAAGGCCTTTGACAGAGTAAGAACGGAAGTGAGGCTTAGTACTTTCAGTTTGTTCAGGTCACAGACAGAATAAGAACGGAAGTGACTTTCAGTTTATGATCTGGTAGACCAGCTCGTGAATGTGAAGGCCGCCGACAGTATCAAGGTGAAGGTGAAGGTGTCTTTGACCCTGCCAAACCAAAATGAATGTATGCCCCTCTCTCTCCCGCACACTCACATCACTTACACAGCACCAAACATAATAATAATAATAATAATAATAATAATAATAATAATAATAATAATAATAATAATAATAATAATAATAATAATAATCCATAGCAATGCCCAATCCGATAGTAATTGTTATACCAATTGCGATCACTAATAATCCCACACTAGCAGCAGCTTCCACTGTATTACAAACATTTAGACCAGTAGACATATAATTAATTCCGTTAAAGACACTGGAATACCATCTTATGCATCTATAGTACTTTGGGATGTCTGATTCAAGTTCCTCACTTTTCTAAATCCTTCCAGCCTGAACGTTTGTACGTTAGTTACGTTTAATGATTTTAACATTGGGGCACTTGGTTCAGTAGGTACCGTTGGCTCCACCAGAGCAGGGTACAGTGTAGTCGTCATTTTTTTCATGAGTGAAACAACTTCTTTTTTTTAAATGTAACCTGATTTTAGTTTATTTACAAAATGTGAAATTTGCTTATCAGGAAATATTTGTTTAGTCACATTGTAGCGGATGGATATTCTAGTGTGGGTGCCCGTTTATACTATCTGTGTGCGTGCAAAAATATATCTGACTTCTATAGCAGAATATGCGTGCGTGTACGTTCTCTGTTTACTGACACTCCCACAAACGTACGGA
Source organism: Oncomelania hupensis (assembly GCA_036898135.1). Lineage (NCBI taxonomy): Eukaryota > Metazoa > Mollusca > Gastropoda > Littorinimorpha > Pomatiopsidae > Oncomelania > Oncomelania hupensis. The sequence continues at coordinate 35,834,018 of CM072522.1, forward strand.
CTCTTCCCAACACAGACAAACACCAACACCAGCTATCCGTTCCACGTTCTCAAAATGTATATAAATAATCAACAATTTCATATCACACTTTCGCTCCAATTCTTTCATGCAGTTAATCTAACACAGTTGTTTCATAGAAACGTGACGTCATCGAGCCTGAACACTCGGGACGGATAATTCGAGACCGGCAATTTCTTGTCCTGGCCAACACAACAAATATGTAAAGTTTCACTGTACCTTATTATCTCCGAGGCTCACGATTCGAAAAATCTGGCAAAGTTTCACTGTACCTTATTATCTCCGAGGCTCACGATTCGAAAAATCTGGCACACGTTGCCAAAGATACGTCGACAAGTAGCGAGCGTCGTCGAACGATGAACGTCGACGAGCGGAGGGACTCCTCCTGCCCCAGTCCGCTCGGAGAAAACGTTGTCTTGACCAAGTGTGGAAACTGCGTCGATTCCCCTCCTATGCCTTGGAAAACGCCCTGTCCTCGCCTCGGACAAGATAGAGCCAATTCTGCTCCCAGTAAGCCAGTAGCCCCAACAGGCCCTAGTCTCCAGTTGGCCTCTCGGCTCCAAGTAGGCCGCTGTACAATATACATATTCAAACGTCAATTCTCTGACTCGGATAACGTTTCTATTCTTCCTTAGTTTCACCCTTTCTCACCTCCCCTTTGTTCCTCGCTTTGTTCCATTCTGTTTCGTATGCGATCACCACTTTCCTTCCTCCACCATTATTATCCATATCCAGGTAATCAGTTCATGAATGAAAATTACTATTAACCAAGCTCACGCATTTCATTCACACTTCATTATCTACTACTCTACAACTATCGCCCCACGTAATTAATAATATTACTACATCAATGAAAATTCAACATTCCATCTCAGTGGACAACAGCTCACTACCTTTCAATACAAAAATATACTTATCCGCCATTTTACAATCATGTAAAACACTATATATACCTGTAATTTTTACCGCACAAAATATCGATCCACTTCCAGAGAGAAAGTCCGTAGCACCTATACACCTTGATAGGCTTTCACGCTTTCTACCTCCTTTAGTTAATTTCTTTTCTTTTTTTCTTTTAACTTTTTGTTCTTTCCTGGCCTACACACACACTCGACCTTATAGCTCGACACCAACAGTTCGACTGAGTATTTCCCCTCTAATTCAAACTATCTCTTCGTTCATTGGCTCAAGGCTTTTAGCCAATCAAAAATCATTAATTAATTTTAATTTAAAAAATACCGGAAAAAACCCGTTCTTAAAATGCTAAAAGATCTACGTTGTCTAGAATAATTTGTCCTATTCTACCAGAAGGATGTACAGAAGGGGTTGCGGTGATTTTGGATGAAGAAGTAAGTACAGTGTACTGATTTCGTTTGATCTTTTTCTCATGAAGATTGTAATACGTCTGGGATCCTCGTCTAATTCTGCCCAACTTAAAGTCACTTGGAATTACATTTGATATTTTTTTGGCGTAGGCTTGTGCTCAATTATGTGGAGTACTATCGTAATTATACTACCTAATCGGAAAGTAGGTTGAAGATCAACTCTTTGACACTTAAATGTAATAAGCCAATTTAACCCGTCGTCCACGGGCGTTTAAGACCAGATATTTTCATGTTTAGCGATTGCATAATTATTTTAAATCAGGATCGAAATCGGCGGCATTAAAGTCCTTTAGCTGGTTTATAGAAGGCTTGGTTTGTTATGTCGGACCTGTAGGTACTAATGCTCATTTATAATACCCTGTTGCTGTAAATTCCAGACCATAAGCATTCCCTACATTGGCATCTGAGTCAAATTCAATGGTGTCATCTAGGTCTGTGAGTTCAATGGTAGGGCAGGTTCTGTCATCTAGGTCTGTGAGTTCAATGGTAGGGCAGGTTCTGTCATCTAGGTCTGTGAGTTCAATGGTAGGGCAGGTTCTGTCATCCAGGTCTGTGAGTTCAATGGTAGGGCAGGTGCCTATCCTTTACTATACTATCCCGTAACTCGTTGGGACACCACATATGTCCTCCCACCCTTTTTTCTGTCTCCCTCTTCTTCTGCTTCCTTGCTCTGTGCCTTGCAGGATGGTTTTTGAAAGGCCTTATGCTCTGATGACGTGGCCATACCATCGCAGTTTCCGTTTCTTCACCACTGTGAGCAGGTCATCATGTTGTCCAATGGCTTGTGTGATGGTCTTGCGGACTTCGTTTTTGATGATGTGCTGGGTATAGGAAATGCCCAGAAGTCTTCTGTAGCACCTCATCTCCATGCTTTGTATTCTTCGTTGTAGATCTGATGTGATGGTCCACGTTATAGGAAGATGGAGATGACAAGGGAGCGCAGCAGCCTTACCTTGGAATGTAGACTGATGGTCCTGTTTTTCCTTAAGGGCTTCAACCTTGTCAGGGCAGCAATGGCTCCTAAATATTTGAAGCTATGCACTGTGCTGAGGAATTGGCCTTGGTCTTTGATGTCCATGTGGATGTTTTTGGTGTTGTTGGTCCTCACTTTGGTCTTCTCTGCACTTATTTCCAGTCCATAGGCTCTGGAGGTGGTGTCAAGCCTCTATACAATCTGTTTAAGGTTTTGTTCCTCCAGCCAGTTCATCAATGTCATCCGCAAAACGACAAGTTATTGGCCTTTTCTTTAAAGCTCTGTTGGTTTGGGCACTGAATAGAATAGACCCAACGTTTCCCGGTGTGTCGTAAGAGGCGGCTAACAGGGGTGATGTCAACACGGCATCTCTGGGCGACACAGAAGTCACCGGCCAGGTTCAACGACCACGTGTTCGGGGCCAAGGCGAGCCTGTATTCGTGGATTTCGGCTGTGGCCAACTGCCTGGAGAGGATTGGGCCCTGTCAGGTCTTTCTTGCCCAAGAAACACTGCATGATGAACAGAACCACTCACTCCATACCTGATTGGTCGTCGCCCGGGTCACCCAGGATGCGCCTTCCGTTGGCCACCAGGACGGAGGTGATAAGTGTGCTACTGATGGACAACTTAACAAAATCTACAAGAGAGACAACATCGTCATAGGAACCTGGAATGTCAGGACCCTAACTGCGGAGATAAAATTAGAAGAACTTGCCTACGTGGACCACAATCGATGGAACATCTTAGGTATCAGCGAACTCCGCTGGAAAGGTATAGGTGAAACAATGACCGACAAAGGCCACACGCTTTACTTCAGCGGTAGAGATGACAGGCACGAAGGCATTCTAGCGACTGTAATAGGTTGCCGCCCAGTCTAAAGTGGACTCTTTATCATCCGTCTTAGAGCTGCCCCTTTCAACATCACCATCATCCAGGTATATGCCTCGACATCAGACTATGATGAAAGCGAAGTGGAGGATTTATATGAACATCTACAGGCTGTCCTTGACCAAGTGCAGAAGAAGGACATAGTCATAGTGCAAGGCGGCTGGAATGCCAAGGTTGGCCAAGATGCACACCACAACAGCGGAGACACTTGTGGACCCCACTGCAACAACGAGACAAATATCAGGGTATGAGACTCTTAAAATTTGCCAGACACAACAACCTGATACTGGCAAACACGCTTGATCTCCACAAAAATTCAAGACGATGGACATGGCACAGTTCCAGCGGGAGGCATCACAATCAGATTGACTACATCATGGTCAAGACATGCTTCAGATCAAGCATCAAGATTGGGAGGACACGCACTTTTGCGACTCCACTTGAAGAGAGTAAATACAGCAAAGTGCACAGACTGAAGTTCGACCTGGATAAACTGCAAGACCCGGATGTGGCAGAAATATTCCAAACCACAATTAGTCAAAAAATGGCACCTCTGCTCATTTTAGGAGCTTGTGAAGTAGATGTCAACACCATGACCACCACCTTAAACTCTGTGACAGATATCGACAATGAGATCCTTGGCAAGCACCGCCCAATGATGAAACCGTGGATCACACCTGAAATTTTGGACCTGTGTGATAAACGAAGAGAGGTGAAAAGGTAAAAAAAGAGCTGATGCCTACCGAAAAAACAAGAATGACATCAGAAACGGCATGCGCACAGCAAAGGGGAACTGGATAGAAGAGCAATGCCAGGAAATAGAGAACTGTCTGAACAAGAACAACAACAAGAAAGGCCTACCAGATTGTGAAGCGGCTGACAAGTGTTCAACAGCCCAAGGTCTCCGCGATTCAAAGTAAGTATGACATATGCCTTACAGAAGAACAAGAAATCTTGGACAGAAGGACAGAGTACTGCTCTGAACTTTACAACCACAAACCAAACGGAGACCCACCAGCATGTTCACTCAGCAATAAGGCAGGAGTCGTCGTATACATTTTCCAACTTTATTCAGCAAACATCAACAATTGCACACAAGATCGCTTTCAGAAAATCACTTTAAAGATCATCGTCAAAACATCATCACAAATCTCTCAATCACATTTATCATTCATTCATTTATTAGATTAACGTCCCCAGACACAAGAGCATATAGGGGGACAAAAGCAGAAAGTGCGGTATTTATACAGTGTATATGCCAAGGAGATTATAGAAGAGGAAAGTAAGCATGACGTCATTTTTTGGTGAATCCCGTTAATTTGTATCGCCGCCATATTGGTAAGCCCAAAAGAAAGCAGGTCGCCGTGTTGTCCAAACGTGCACATCTCAGCTAAGGATGCCTTTTTGCTGTGCATATGGCTGTACCAACAGATCTGAGCGGGATAGAACACGAGGCATAACTTTTCACAGGTTAGTAATTTTACGTGTTAAATGAGTTGTTGTTGTATGGAATACCGAGCAGCAATATTCGATAAACAATGCCTCAGTAGTCTGTTCGGTCTTTTCATTGCAGACACATGTGACACGAAAATAATACCTTAGCTATGTTGAATGCTTCCAAAATGTAAATAAACTGCATTCGCAGTACTTAGGCAATAGCGGTTAGGAGTTAGTGGTGGGGTTAGTTTTTTGTGAAGTTACTACATCTCGTGTGGTAGTTTACGACGTTTTAGATGGCGTCATAGGCCCGTCCATTGTATTTTGTTGTGTGCGGATTGGGGTGTACTTGATGTGAATGAAAGTGGAAACGAAGGTGGAAACTAAACCGAAATAGGTAGTATATAATATATATTACTAGCATGAAGTCAGTGGAATCATCCTGGGCAAACATTGCTTGGTATCCAACTCAATGCAAACAAAACTGAAGTCATGCTCACAGGTACCAAACACAACCTGTCTTCTTCCTCTGTAGACACTGTCACTGTTGGCCAGACCACTCTTCCTGTGTCATCTTCTGTCAAAAACCTTGGTGTCGTTCTTGACAACACCCTCTCCATGTCGGAATTTATACGCAAAACCTGTCTAACATGCAATTTTCATCTCCGTAGAAGAGGACTTGTCCGCAAACATCTGACCACTGACGCTACTGTCTAACTCATTCCCTCTCTTGTTTTGTCACGCTTAGACTACCGTAACTCTCTCCTGGCTGGACTTCCTTCTTCTTCTATTTATCTGATCCAACATGTTCAAAACCCAGCTGCACGTCTGGTTCTCAAAAAGAAAAAAAATCTGATTATCACTCCCCTTCTACATTAACTCCACTGGCTTCCAGTGTCTCATAGAATTATCTACAAAATCGCTATTGTCTGTTACAAGTGCATCCATGGCTTAGCCCCTTCTTACCTCACCCAGAACATTCAATTCTATAAGACTTCAAGAAATCTTCTTTCTTCCTCTGACACCCTCATGCTTCACATACACCGCTACAAACTCTCCTCTGCTGACCGTCGATCTTTCTCAGTACTTGGCCCTTCAACTTGGAACTCTCTTACCCTGTCTCTTCGCAGCTCTCCAAACATAGCTACTTTAAAATCCAACTTGAAAACTTATCTCTTCCCTAAATGTTTCTGATCTTGCCTCCCATCATCATCGTCGTCATTCGTCTATTTATTTTTTTTTGTGTCTTTATTCACACCACCGTCACCACCCACGCCATCACCCATCCTTAGCTCTCCGCTCCTCCCTCCCTCCCTCGTCTCTTATTCGTTAGCAAGTGTCTGGTTTTATTTTGTATGAAGCCGGATGTTTAGAATGAATGCGTGAGTACTGCGCTTTGAACTGATATTGTTCATTGGGAAAAAGCGCTATATAAATATTATTATTATTATTATTATTATTATTATTATTATTATTATTATTATTATTATTATTATTATTATTATTATTATTATATCTTGTAGTTCTAGACGGAGTGATTTCAAAATATGACAATCAAAGTCAAAGTGGGAAGGCAGGGCTGGACTAATTCATTTGGAGGGGGAGGTACATGGGTGGTGATGAGGGTATGACAAAGATGCGAAGCGCCGAGCATACTAGGGGGGTGGGGGGAGGTGGATCCAGGGGCATGCTCCCCGGATTTTTTTTTAAACGAAAGAAACAAAATGTTGCAATCTGGGCATGTAAATGCGATCTTGGAGTTATGTTCATTCACATCATTCTGTGTGGGTGTGTGTGTGTGTGTGTGTTTGTGAAATTTCTCCCCAGATCTACTAATGATATTAACGTAACCCCCACTCTCACACACCCCACTCACGCATAAATAATAATAATTATAGCTGAGGTACATGTTTAGGTTTGGGGTCGGGGGTGGGGAAGGGGGTTTACGGAACCCCTGTACCCTCTCTAGTCCAACCTTATACGGGTATGAAGTAATTATAACTGCACACACAAGTATATCAACTAACAAGTTAGTATCTCGTATTGCCCCAAGTCGACGTGCGGTGGTCCCGTTGCCCTTGGTTTTAGCAACAAGCTGAGACGGGGGTATCCCAAACCTAAAAATAGAATAGAGAATTCTGGGAAATCTGATAACTAGCTACGGTTGCAGTCGTGGTCGCCATTTCTCGCGAAGATGTGCTGGCTGAAATTAAACGAAAGTTGGGAGAGGAACTGCATATTTCTGGTAGTGAACAAAGGCTTTGCTCAATTATCGAAGGAGAACACGATGGATGTATAGAAACATGCACACATGTATGTGAGCTCAGTGCAGGCGATCCTGAGTCTCAGAGAACGATTGATCGCCATTGTCATCGATTCAGCTGCTCAGATCGCTTCGATGTGATGGTTCATTTATCGCTTGAATCACACTGTATAATGCACATGCAAGTTCTGTCAAAGATATGATGATTTGAGCATATGTTCGATTCCGTACCGAATGGAAGGTGGGGTGAAAAAATTCAATCATGGTGATGATCAATTCTATTTTGCAATGGTGGTTAGGCCTACTTTATTGTGTATGGTCACAGGTACTTACCTTTTGTAGTTTGTGTGCTTTTTGTTCTGTCGGCCTTGAGTGTTTGCGTCGCCTTGGCTCGTTGTACTTTGTTGTGGTCTCGCTCTCTTTTGATTTTTGAAAGCAAATTCAAATTGCATTGTTATCCAGCAGCATGCGAGGTCAAATTAGACGAATTCAGATCTAACCAATCTTCTTGTGACGCCATTTTGCGTGTGTCTCGTGTGCAAGAGTCCTGCCGACGTCATTTCAGAAAAGGATTTCCCTACCCATAATTCCCCTGGGTTTTGAAGTTTCAAAAAAATTATTTTAGGCCGACGACGCTCTATGGAGCACAAAGCATGTAAAGGGAAGCAACCGGTTGTACGCGCACGTCGACAGAGACATAGAAGGGAGATACTAACTTGTTAGTTGATATACTTGTGCTGCACACTAATAACCTTTTCTTTCTTTTTCTTTTTTTTCAGATTTCCGAAAGCAGAATCACTTCGTCAACAATGGATTGCTGCATTGCGGCACAGAGATGGTTATGTGCCGTCGACCACCGCACTGCTCTGTTTTGAGCATTTTAAGGAAGACGTCATAGACAGGACTGCAATTGCTTGTGTCCGGTTCAGTGATGGTGCTGTTCTATCTATTTCTACTGCATTCCTTACATACTTGCAGTGTACGAGAACAAAACGTAAACCACCATCCACCAGGAATAAACTTCAAAATGAATCAGGTGCTGATGAGACTCCTGCTGATGCGTCTCCTGCTGACACACCCCTACCAGATTCTATTCCTGCAACCCAACCTTCTCCAGCTAAAGCCACACTGAAGAGGACGCTGCTACATACTGAAGACCATCTTGCAAGGTGCAAAAAAAAAGATTAAAATATCACTTCAGTCAAAGAGGCGACTGACAAGGAAAACTGCTGAATTGAAAACAAACGGTGCTTGATGACCTTAGAAAACACCAGTTGATAAGTGCCAGCAGTGTTGATGTTTTGCAAACCTGTGCCAGTGGTGTGTCAGAATTATTGAAACGTAAATTTGGAAAAGACCAGAATAAAACTTCAAAAGTAAAATATTCACCTGAGTTGAGAAGCTTTTACGCTAACTCTTCACTTTTTTTCCCCAAAAGGCGTACAATTACATTAGAAAAGTGTTTGATACATGCATTCCTCACCCATCCACACTGGCCAAATGGTATAGTGCTGTAGATGGTAAGCCTGGATTCACTGAGAACTCATATGCAGCCCTAAAAACTATGGTAGAGGAAGAGAAAAAGAAAGGAAAAAAATATAGTGTGCAGCCTGATTTTTTATGAGATCGCCTTACGACAACAAGTCGATTTTGATGGCAATCAATATTTTGGCCACACTGACATGGGTACTAGATGATAACACTTTGCCGTTGGCCAAAGAGGCATTAGTTTTCATGCTGAATAGCGTAAATAGCAATTGGAAGCTGCCCATGGCGTATTTTTCCCATTGACGGCTTAAATGCTGAGGAGAGGAAGAACTTGCTGCTGGCATGTTTAGAGAGGCTGAACAACATTGGTGTTACCGCTGTGGCTATCACTGGTCAAGCTGCACATTTGTCAGTGTTAAGGCATTTGGGTGTTGATGTGAATAGTGATGAGTGTCAACAGGTCTTTTTTCTCATCCCGTGACAAAGGAACCTGTGTTTCTTGATCCGTGCCATATGTTGAAGCTTGTTAGAAATACCTTAGGCACAGAAGGCTCTGTGTGGGCAGATCCAAATATTTTAAAATGAGAATATATTGTTCCCCTTCAAAAGCTACAGGAAAAAGAAGGTCTGCATGCTGGTAATAAAGTGAGAGTTACTCATTTTGAATGGCAAAAAAATAAAATGAATGTTAAGCTTGCAGCGCAAACACTCAGTGAGTCTGTTGCTACTTCCCTTACCTTTTGCCTGAAAGAAGGATATGAAGAGTTTAAAGGGTGTGAAGAAGCAATACATTTCATAAACACACTTTTTGATATATTAAATTCTAGACATTTAAAAGCTGGTAACTGGAAGGCGCCTCTTAGTAAAAATAATGCAGAAAAGATTCTTCACTTTTTGTCGAAAGCGAAAGCTTACATTTTGTCTTTGACAGAGGGCAAAAATGGCAAACCAATGGCAGCAAGCAACAGGAAAACTGTTGGCTTTTTGTTGTGTATCAACAGTTTAACTGCGCTGTACTCAACATTAATTCAGATGCACAATCTTACATTTTTGCTTCTTACAAGTTCAGTCAGGACCACATTGACTTGTTTTTTTTTTGGGTAGAATTAGAAGCATGTATGGATGCAATAACAATCCAGCTTGTAAACAGTTTTCAGGGGCGTACAAAAAGCTGATAATGCATAACGAAATACAAGAAGTCATGCGTGGTAACTGTCTGCCATTAGAGAGTGTTCCTGTGTTGAACGTTTCCAGTGGATACAATTACATGAGTAATGAATTAGACACTGTGCCGTCTGTGGAAGCCATAAACAGGTCCAACCAAAAGCTCATAATGGTGGATGGTGACTGGCTGCAGTGATCACACCTATGTCTCCTTCAGCTTTTCAGGTGTCCGAGTGCTCTGAGAAAGCTGTTGCCTATGTTGCAGGCTTTGTTGTGCATAAACTGAAACAGACTATTCGTTGTGTTGGTGCGTTAACTGCGGTACACTTGCTGAAAAGATCTGTACATTCTTTCATTAATGAAAAAAGCAGAGGAGCTCTGGTCACTACGTCTGACAATGTTGTTACTATTTGCCTTATGGCAGAAACATATTTCAGTCGCTGTGTTTCACTGCACCAAGGCTCAAAGTGCATTTCCAATATGCAGTGTCACAAGCTTGTGCATGCCACACTTGACTCCTTGCTTGCCAAAGACTTGTTCGGGTCGCTGCAGTCACATATGTTTGATCAGGATCCCTTGAGTAATCATATTGTATTGCTTATGAAAGCTACTGTGGAAAAATACTTGCAAGTGAGATACTATTATGCTGGCAGTGAAATGTTTTGTTTTGTTCATCAGTCTGCAACTTGTCACATTTGTTTAGCATTGTGTGGTTTTAAAATACTGTTTTAAAGAATAATGTATTGTGATGTTTTCTCACTTGTTTTCCCCAAGTGTATTTTCTATTTATTCCCATGGTGTATTTTAACAAAGCTTTAATTATTATTATCTACATAATACACTCTTTAGTATTTATTATACAAACCAAGGGATACTCTGTTCACGCATTCCTTGGCACGGACTTTAAAGATCCCGACGCTCATGTCCTAGGTGGGTGAGTGCCGGCCACACAAATATACCAGCAAGCACTAGGTCCTTTCTCCCCATACCCTTGGATTGTGCTCAGTTGTCTGGGCGCCAAACTATGCGCTCAAGTGGGGGCCAGACGCGGTTTGGGTGAGATCCTGTATCGTCCGACTCAAGTGGGCACCTGGGGCGGTTTGGATCAGTTCCTGTATCGTCCGACTCAAGTGGGCGCCTGGGGCGGTTTGGGTCAGATCCTGTATCGTCCAACTCAAGCGGGCGCCTGGGGCGGTTTGGGTCTGACCCTGTATCGGCCATCGCCTTAAACAGCTCCAGGTAGAAAACCTCAGAGCGATTAAATAATAAACAGGATAACAGGAATTTATTTCGCCAATTGACATGTAATAGATACAACAATGGGAATATTATTTGGTGTTGGACAATGGCAGAATGTTTTAGATTTAACATCTCTCTCTTTCTCTCTCTCTCTCTCTCTCTCACTCTTTCTCTCTCTCTTACACACACGCACACATACCTACATACACAAATACACACATGTATGTACACACACACACACTCGCACAAGCATACCCAACATTAACAGATAAACAGATAGATATAGTACAACACAAATGACTAGTCTAAAGTGATCACAAAAACATTCTAAATTATAATAGTCGCTGTAGTATATAGATATAGATGTACGAGCATGTATGGAGAAGCAGGGCGTGCGCACGGCAGGGGGATCAGCGGCGGGAGGAGGATGCAGTGTTTAGATATCTTACAGTTTGAGGGTAAAAGGAATCTTTAAAGCGGGAAGTGTGGGATCTCAAGGATCGAAAGCGGCGGCCATAGGGGAGAAGTTCGAACAGGGGGTGGGCAGGGTGGGAAGGGTCAGAGAGGATCTTGTCGGCTCTGTTGAGAGAGCGGGTCGAGTAGATGGAGGCCCGAGAGGGGAGCTCACAGCCGACAATCCTGCCTGCCGTGCGCACAACCCGCTCCAGCCGGTCTTTGTCGAGCTGCGTTGCTGTTCCGAACCAGACCGTGATGGAAAATGAGCAAAGCGGTTTTCTGTTTTTGTATTACAAATGGCAGACAGTAACCCTGCTTATAATAATGATGATGACGGTGATGATTACAGAGAGAGATTTTGGGATGCGATGCAATGATGCAAATGACTGCTTTCAAAAGACCACTGTCTGTGATTTCGACTCCATGTGTCGTAAGTGCTCTCTCTCTCTCTCTCTCTCTCTCTCTCTCTCTCTCTCTCTCTCTCTCTCTCTCTCTGTTGACACACATGCATAGTAATGTGAGTCCATGCACAGGCGCATTACTCAAGAAGAAGAATGTCCCTCGGCAAGACTATTGTGGTTCCCCGATAGCGATCTGGTAGCGCAGTAGTAGGCCTACATGTATAGATATTATAAGGCGAGGATCGGAGTGCTGTCCAAGTCTCCGATTAGCACTTTGCATTTCCCTTATTTGACCGCGAGAGTTCTCAAGTTCACTGACGTTTCTTTTGAGAGAGGGAGTGTACATGTAAGTCTTACTGAGAAGATTACACTTCTAGTGCTATTCTCCTATGTTCAAACACAACACCTGCAGTGTTATTCTCCTATGTACATGTGACGGTGAGTCTATTGTTACTGGGCTCTGCACAATGGAATGCTATTACCCAATGGTCTTGGTCTGCGGGGATCGGCTAGTTTACCCACCCTAGCTTTGACTAATCTTAATACCTTTATATGTTTAGCCCGGTCTGTGTGCGACTAGGGTTATAGAGATAGGGAGAAAATGGTAAAAGATTCATTGGCACACTAGCTCTCGCACGGCTATGAAACATAGGTAGTTCAGCAACTTGTTAACAGTAAATGTCACATTTATTTCCTCTATTCTATACATACTTCTTGATATTTGCTACTGTCTCATCATTGGGCTATTTGTCCTGGTTGGCCTAATATTTGTTTTCAGAAGAGTGGACTACTGCACAGTCCTTCTATATCCGTGTTAGTGCGTTTCTTCTTGCACTTAGATGATTCGTTGAGGTGTGGTGATGGTGTCTCCTCCTTGGTTGTTGACTATTGGGCTATCGGAGCTCAGTGCTCGATGTTCCCCTGCAGACCGAATGTCAGGGTTGACTCTTAGTGGTCTATTTTCTGCATCGGACCAACAAGCCTTCTCGTCTGCAAAACATAAGACGAGTTTCTGCAACGCCTTGTTTACTAAGGGTGTGCAGAGCGTCTCACTGATGGCATAAACAGCCCTCAGTTGAGATCGCTTCCACTTATACAAACAATGGACGAACAATCTTCTAAGTCCATGGTCCACTGGAACCTCCAACATAATTCCTATACATATACAGACATCATGGCTAAACTAAACACATGGAGAAGTAATTAACAATATACACATTCTTCGGTACAGCCACTGGTCTGAAATAATTACATTACATTACATGATTGTTGCTTTAGGTCCAGCGGACTCTTCCGAGCCAAATCAGGACCAATCTGAAATAATACAAATGGGAGAAACAACAGTGGGTCCGTAGGTGCCGAAACCTGTCGCGTGTGTCAGCCACGTGGTCAAGCAAAGTTTTACTAATATTCACAATAATAAAACATGTCAAGACTTCACAAACATAATCCAACAGCATTATCAATAAATCGCAATGAAACAAAAGATCGATCATTTGCCTTCTTGAAAATGTCAGGCTGTGGCTATACTGCGATGAATTGAATTTCACCCGTCACCTGCTTAGTCTTTCTGCTAGAGAGATCTTTCGGAGCGTTGCTCCTTCTTGTGTGAGAGTTAGGGAGAGAATGACTACCTGACCCTGTGGTCAAGCTAAAGCCCACGAAAGTCTCGTGAAACCTGAGAGCCTCCTAGGGGGAGTGGTGGTTATACGTCAGCCGGATGAGGTCACTGCCTACCCTAGCAAAGAGTTAGCTTACACATGCTTAGCACAGTCCGTTACTTCTGTCGTCTGCTAGGCAGCGACTTTACGTTACACAGGCTACAGCAGGCTCAACTATTAAGGCGTGAAGACGTAGTGCAGGGTCTAACTAGCCTCTCGTGACAGTACAGTGTTGTTCTCCTATGTACAAACAAAACACCCGCAGTGCTATTTTCCTAGCTAAAAACACAATACCTGCATGTTATTCTCCTAGCTAAAAAAATAATACCTGCATGTTATTCTCCTAGCTAAAAACACAATACCTGCATGTTATTTTCCTAGCTAAAAACACAATACCTGCATGCTATTTTCCTAGCTAAAAACACAATACCTGCATGTTATTCTCCTAGCTAAAAACACAATACCTGCATGTTATTCTCCTAGCTAAAAACACAATACCTGCATATTATTCTCCTAGCTAAAGAGACAATACCTGCATGTTATTTTCCTAGCTAAAAACACAATACCTGCATGTTCTTCTCCTAGCTAAAAACACAATACCTGCATGTTATTCTCCTAGCTAAAAGCACAACACATACAGTGTTATTCTCATGCAATGTAATTATATGTGGCGCATAATGAGCTAGTGTTGGCCAAGAGGCCTTGTGATGGTCCAATACTGCATTGTTACAAGATGACTCCTGTGAGACCAAACTTCCTTAGTGAAAACCTCCAGTTTTGGTTACCGAAAGCACGAAATAAGGCCGTAATAATACCTACCGTGCGTGTGACTACAGTGTGTGTGTGTCACTAACTTGTAACAGTGTGTGTTTGTGACTAACATGTACGAGTGTGTGTTTGTGACTAACTTGTAACAATGTGTGTTTGTGATTAACTTGTAACAATGTGTGTTTGTGACCTACTTGAAACAATATGTGTTTGTGACTCACTTGTAACAATTTGTGTTTGTGACTAAATTGTAACAATGTGAGTTTGTGATTAACTGGTAACTCTGTGTCTCAGTGACTAACTTGTAACTATATATGTATGTGACTAACCTGTAACAATGTGTGTTAATAATTAAAATTACCAATTTGTAACACTGTAACATTTTGTGTTTGTGAATAAATCGTAACAATGTGTGTTTGTGAATAAATTGTTACACTTTGTATCAGGGCTGAAGATCGGCCAATCTTGTATGACCGCTGACAGGGCACCATGGTGTGCGTCAAATTCTATGTGCCATCAAGGCGTCTGTCGTGAGTACAACACACTAAGTCGCGCCATCCACACACGTCACCCACTCTCCTGACAAATTTCGTCACCCACTCTCCTGACAAATTCCGTCACCCACTCTCCTGACAAATTACGTCACTCATTCTTCTCTTTAATTACTTACTCTCCTGTCATATGTAGTCACTCACTCTCCTGTTCAATTACATCACTCACTCTCCTGTCAAATTACGTCACTTGTGTCAATGACGTCACTCTTTTGTCCACTTATGTCACTCACTTTGCTGTTTAATTACGTGACTCACACTCCTGTTCACTTACGTCACCCACTTTCCTGTCTAGTTACGTCACTCACTCTCCTGTTTAATGACGTCACTCATCATCCTGTGTAATTGCATCACTCAATCTCCTGTGAACTAACGTCAATCATATTTTCTATTTACATCACCCATTCTTACATCAGGTATTTACATCACCCATTCTTACATCAGGTATTGACATCACCCATTCTTACATCAGGTATTGACATCACCCATTCTTAAATCAGGTATTGACATCACCCATTCTTACATCAGGTATTGACATCACCCATTCTTACATCAGGTATTGACATCACCCATTCTTACATCAGGTATTGAAATCACCCATTCTTACATCAGGTATTAACATCACCCATTCTTACCCAGGTATTGACATCACCCATTCTTACATCAGGTATTGACATCACCCATTCTTACATCAGGTATTGACATCACACGTTCTTACATCAGGTATTGACATCACCCGTTCTTACATCAGGTATTGACATCACCCATTCTTACATCAGGTATTGATTGACATCACCCATTCTCACATCAGGTATTGACATCACCCATTCTTACATCAGGTATGGACATCACCCATTCTTGCATCAGGTATTGACATCACCCATTCCTGCATCAGGTATTGACATCACCCATTCTTACATCAGGTATTGACATCACCCATTCTTACATCAGGTATTGACATCACCCATTCTTACATCAGGTATTGACATCACCCATTTTAACATCAGGTATTGACATCACCCATTCTTACATCAGGTATTGACATCACCCATTCTTACATCAGGTATTGACATCACCCATTCTTACATCAGGTATTGACATCACCCATTCTTACATCAGGTATTGATTGACATCACCCATTCTCATATCAGGTATTGACATCACCCATTCTTACATCAAGTATGGACATCACCCATTCTTGCATCAGGTATTGACATCACCCATTCATGCATCAGGTATTGACATCACCCATTCTTACATCAGGTATTGACATCACCCATTCTTACATCAGGTTTTGACATCACCCATTCTTACATCAGGTATTGACATCACCCATTCTTACATCAGGTATTGACATCACCCATTCTTACATCAGGTATTGACATCACCCATTCTTATATCAGGTATTGACATCACCCATTCTTACATCAGGTATTGACATAACCCATTCTTACATCAGGTATTGACATCACCCATTCTTACATCAGGTATTGACATCACCCATTCTTACATCAGGTATTGACATCACCCATTCTTACATCAGGTATTGACATCACCCATTCTTACATCAGGTATTTTTTGTCATCCACTCATGGCATTCAAGTGCGTCATCTTATTGCCTTAATATGTATTAATGGTGGTGGTGGTGTTAATGCTGACGATGACGACGACGATGATGATGATATGATGATGTGGACGATGTTGATGAGGACGAGGACGTCAACGATAGTACTGCTTCTGAAGCTGGAGGTGATGATGATGAACACGATAATGATAATGATGATGACGACGACAACGAAGAAAAATAAGAAGAAGAAGAAGAAAATGATGATGATGATGATGATGATTATGATGATGATGATACTATTGATGCTGAAGCTGAAGGAAATGATGATAGATAATGGTGATGATTATGATGATGATGATGATGATGATGATGATGATGATGATGATGATGATGATGATGATGATGACGACGACAACAACGACGATGATGACGGTGGTGCTAATGGCGATGGCGCTGATGAAGAAACGGGAATAAACGCATTTTGCGTTAACAACAATCAGTGCACTCAAAAGGATACTGCGTGTGGACCTGACTTCAAATGTGGTACATTCCTTTTTGACTCGTATGCATAGCAATGTCAGTCTGTGTACTTACCCCAAAATTAAAATAGTCCAGATTTGTGCAAATCAGCGCGAAATTAATCCTACATGTAACGAGACTTCCGGTTGACGCCAAACAGGCTGTGTACGACCCGAGCTCTACTGAATTTTGTGATTTTGCGGTGTTTACTGTGTCTTGTTGTGAGTTTTGTATTGTGTAATTGTTGTCTCATGGATCCTCAAGTAAGTGTAGCGTTGCTTTGCCTCTCTTTTTATGTTCGTTTGTTCACTCTATCGTTTTTTCGCTTCGTTCTCGCGATCTCGCACCCACGTAGTCCGCCATTGTGTTCCGAAATTCCATCCACAAGCTACATACGCGATAAGCTATTGTCATTGAAGTCGAAATGTTCACAGCTTGCTCCCGACCTTGTGTTCCGATTAAAAGAGTTATCGATCGGCCGTCATTTGCCCAGAAAACGGACTAGTCGGGGAGGCAAACGTAAACAAAACATCTCGTCTATCCCTGTTGTCCTTTCAAACAGATCGCCTATGCTTTCCAACACTGACCCCACGCTACACTGTATTGCATCACACAAAGAGTGTACCACTAGGCCTGAGACTCATCGCTATAACACAGACAATCTCATTCACATCAACCTCTCCCCTCAAACACTATCTTCACACCTCGATAGCCACAGCCCTTTACGCGTTGCATCATTCAACGCTCAATCACTGGGGCCTAACGAAAAACGTACGGCTTTGAGTGAATTCATCTCAGACACTCAGACTGACATCATGTTCATACAAGAAACCTGGTTTCGGCAGACTGGTGACGAGGGTAAATGCTCTGATTTAACCCCTTCTGGCTATTCTGTATGTTCGTTACCTCGCTCAAATCGTGGTGGAGGCCTCGCTATCATTTACAGAAACAGTCTGTCCCGTCACCTTGGCTTCATCACAGACTTCGCATTCACTCACTCGTCCTTTGAAGTTGTTCACCTCAGTTTGTCCGTCCCACAGCAGAACATTCACTTCATATGCATATATCGCACCTTTCCAAGCAAGAAGAATAAATTAACTGATGCAATTTTTCACCAAGAATTTCCAGTCCTGCTCGATTATTGCAACACACTGTCAGGAACATACATAGTTTTAGGAGACATTAACTTTCACTTTGACCAACCCCAGCAACCTTCCACCGCAAAAATGATTGAACTTTTAGATCAGTTTAGTCTTTCTCAGTCAGTCACAGAACCCACCCACAGCCGTGGTCACATCATAGATTGGGTTATGCATAGGCCTCACGATAATGTGGTTAGATCAACTTCAGTCACCCAGGAATTAACATCTGACCATTTCTGTGTCGTGTGCGAACTAAACGTCGCAGCCCCCCCTCCTCCTCCCATGTTCAGGGAGGCTCGCAGCCTGCGTACCATGGATAGGGATGCTTTCAAGCAAGAGCTTACCGCTAAAGTGACCCCAGAACTCTGCCCCACTGTGGAGCAGCTGAATAGTACACTTCATGCGGTGCTTGATCGGCACGCCCCCGTGGCCCATAAAAAGGTCAAGGCAACACGCTCAGCACCCTGGTACGAGTCTATCAAGGACGAGCTCTCCGAGGCGAAGAAACACCGACGCAAAGCAGAGAAAAAGTGGCTTAAATCGGGTTTAGAAGTCAGCAAGCAGATTTTCACCGCTGCAAAAAAACGGGTCACTAAAATAGTCCAGACTGCCAAAACCCGGTACTTTAGCGACAGAATTAGCAGCAGCGAAACTTGTAAACAGTTGTTCAACATTTGCAATCAGCTAAGGGGTAAGAGCAATGCAACATCACTCCCATCCACGCATCCACCATGTCAGCTACCAGATGTATTTTGTAATTATTTCACACAGAAAGTGGCTGACATAAGGGACGCTCTTGACAGCCATGAGATCCCACTCATTAACCCATCCTCACCTTCCCTCACTACCGCAAAAATGGAAGTTTTTCAACCAGTAACAGAGCAAGAAGTCAAGAAAGTCATCTTAAGCTCAAAACCAACATCTTGCTCTCTTGACCCCATTCCTACCCCCATGTTGATAGAGAATCTTGACCCTCTACTCCCGACCATTACCCACATTATCAACGAGAGTCTGTCCTCTGGTGTTGTTCCGTCTGTGCTCAAAACTGCTGTCATCAAACCCCTCCTTAAAAAGCCAAGCTTAGACAAAAATAATCTAAAGAACTATAGACCTGTTTCAAATCTCTCCTTCCTGTCCAAAGTCATAGAAAAAATTGCTCTCAAACAACTGTTTGCCTACCTATATGATAACGCTTTACTTTGCCCCAACCAGTCTGCCTACCGACCCTTCCACAGCACTGAGACAGCCCTCCTAAAGGTAACCAACGATCTGTTGCTGGCCTTAGATAATGGTAACGTCTCCGTTCTCACCTTACTAGACCTCTCAGCCGCTTTTGACACAGTCGACCACCACATTCTCTTTAACACTATTCAACACTACTTTGGAATCTCCGGCTCGGTCCTGGCTTGGTTCCACTCATATCTTTCCGACAGATCACAAGCAGTCACTGTCGATGGCTGTTTCTCCAGCACAGCAGACTTGGTGTGCGGCGTGCCTCAGGGTTCCGTTTTAGGGCCGGTGTTATTCACTCTGTACACCAAGCCACTGCTTCTCCTGCTTAGAAAGCATGCTGTTGAGAGTCAGTCATTTGCAGACGACACACAACTTTATAAATCCACAGCCCCCTCTCTCATTAATTCCACTGTTCAGACGTTGGAGAACTGCATCACAGACATCAAGTCATGGATGACACGCAACAAGCTTAAGCTTAATGACGATAAAACCGAAGCCCTCCTCATTCACAAGCACAACACCTCCTCCTCACTCCCGCCTCTCCCAACATCGCTTACGGTAGGGACAACAAACATTAAGTTCTCATCCTCAGCAAGAAATCTCGGCTACATTCTCTCCGATGACCTGTCCCTCAACAACCACATCTCCAACATCTGTCGCTCTGCATACACGGCCATACGCCAAATCAGCTCCTTTCGCCACTATCTTACGCTCACTGCCACCAAAACCCTAGTCTGCGCTCTCGTCCTTTCTCGTCTTGACTATTGCAACTCTCTCCTCGCTGGCTCCCCAAAACACATCATTGACAAGCTACAAAAGGTTCAGAACTCAGCAGCTAGACTAGTATTCCGAGCCAAGAAACGCGATCACATCACACCTCTACTACATTCCCTTCACTGGCTTCCTGTGCAAGCACGCATAGAGTACAAACTCTCTGTTCTCTGTCACAACTTTCCTATCACTCTGCTAGCTAGGTTTACAATGCGGTTGAGTCTGATCCTGTCTCTAACGCCAAGATTTCCGAACCAGGTAACAATGTTAAAGCATAGAATACTTTCTACTAGAGATCTGTAAACTATTTCTAAGATATGTACATTGACCCCAAAATTTTTCAACTTTCTTACTAGATACATCCTTTGATTGGCCTTTTTGGAAATAAAACCAACATGATCACTGAACTTCAAGTTCTTGTCTAAAACCGTCCCTAAATACTTAAAAGTTTCAACCTGTTCTACATTTTCAGATGCAATTTTCAGGGGGCGAAGCAGGGCAGGATCTCTCGCACGGTGTTCTTCAAAGCAAATTTCTTTAGTTTTAGTTACGTTTAGCTTTAAATAACTGTCACTGAACCAGGTAAGAAGCGTACAAGTAAAATCGAAGTATTGCGAGAGAGATTGTTCATCTTTCAGCCTGCCTATTAGAGCCATATCATCCGCAAACTTTATCAAAGTAAAAATGCTGGTGTCGCACGTCAGTTCGTTGGTGTAGAGAGAAAACAAAACCGGCGAGAGGACACAGCCCTGCGGCGCCCCAGTGTTTACAATAATCTCGTCGGACAAGATACCGTCAATACTGACCCTCTGTGGCCTATCGCGGAGAAAGGAACGAATCCAGAGAACGAGTCCTGGACTAACGTCAAGGTCAAGAAGACGCTTGATTAGTAAGTGGGGTTGAAGCGTATTAAATGCAGAACTGAAATCCATCATAAGGCACCGGACAAAAGTACCTGAGGTATCAAGGTGTCTAGAAACAGAATCAAGTAAGGTCAAGGTTGCGTCCTCTACCCCGCGTTTTGCCTTGTAAGCAAACTGCAGAGGGTCCATGCGATTTGCCACTGAGGTAGTCAGCTGTCTACAGAGCAGTTTTTCCATGCATTTACAAACCACCGAGGTCAAGGCGACAGGCCTAAAATCATTCATTTCTCTGGCATTTGGCTTTTTAGCAACTGGTATTACAGTAGAGGTGCGCCATGATCTTGGGACAAAATGATAATTCATTAAAAGTTGAAAAAGGCGAGTAAAAACACAAGATAACTGACTAGAACATTCCTTTAAAACTTTACCCCCCACCCTGTCAGGACCACAAGCCTTGCGAGGATTGACATTTGAAAGAACCTTTTTAACATCATTTTCGTTAATGGTAATGTTATTTGGAATGGTAAGCAGAGGCAGACAAACATCCTCAACTTCCTGTGAAAAATCATGTTCATCAAAACGAGCATAAAATTTGTTTAAATCATTTGAAAGTGATTTCTTTGATGTTGGGCTTGAGCTGTACACCACCTCAGTACAGTATTTCTTTGATGTTGGGCTTGAGCTATACACCACCTCAGCACAGTATTTGTTTGATGTTGGGCTTGAGCTATACACCACCTCAGCACAGTATTTGTTTGATGTTGGGCTTGAGCTATACACCACCTCAGCACAGTATTTCTTTGATGTTGGGCTTGAGCTGTACACCACCTCAGCACAGTATTTGTTTGATGTTGGGCTTGAGCTATACACCACCTCAGCACAGTATTTCTTTGATGTTGGGCTTGAGCTATACACCACCTCAGCACAGTATTTGTTTGATGTTGGGCTTGAGCTGTACACCACCTCAGCACAGTATTTGTTTGATGTTGGGCTTGAGCTATACACCACCTCAGCACAGTACTTCTTTGATGTTGGGCTTGAGCTATACACCACCTCAGCACAGTGTCACAGCGTGGAAGTGGTCCGCGCCATTCCTTGCTGAAAATACCTGGCCTTCGTTCCTGGCCTTCCCCAACATCAATACTGTTTTTTTCTTCATTCTAACATACCGTTATACTTACAGGCTACTGCATTCACATTGTGGCGGACGCGCTACACGCCTGTGCCCGTGCTTCGGCTTGCCCCGCTGTGAAACAACATTTACATTACATTACATGATTATTGCTTTAGGTCTCTTCCGAGCCAAATCAGGACCAAAAAAAAAACATTTGGGGGCCCGCGTTAATATCTGTGTTGGTGTTACGTTTGCGACGCGCACGATAGTACGTTTGAGACGCGCACGATAGATCCGATCGTTTTGTTTTGCAAAGCATTCAATAAAAGATTGAATTTACCTTTGATTTGATTTTGCATTGTCCTTAGAAGCTTGGTATAATGCTGATAATTTTCGTTGGTCGATGTTATTGGAGTATTCTCTAGGGTTGCTTGTTTACTATCGATCGAAGCATCTAGATAGATCCACTAGATGCTGAGAGATTCTTAAAGGATGAAAAAAGTTGTATGACGTAAGACTATGATGACGAAGTTTATTCTGATTGGTAATAATTGCGTCACGCTGGAATGTCCCAAAGTTCTCTCAAGTATAGAAAAACTATATAATTGATGCACTGTGTCTGAAAAAGAGAAAGTGGAAAAAGCGTTTGAGCGATTGTATGCAGTTGTTGATGTACGCTTAATAAAGTTGGAAAACTTCATACGACGACTCCTGCCTTGTTGCTGAGTGAACAGGTTGCGTGGATAAACGAATCCGGGTTCCACTTATCAGGATTCAAGCACTGGGGCTGAATCAACAACTGATAAAAACCAACGAGTGTAACAGTTGGTCTGGGCCACCCACCGAACATGACAGGCTTCCGCCGGCCTTTTAAGGCCCAGGGAACGGGCTTCTTTGTTCTAGCAGCCGGTGTGCACACTACTGTAACAATATACCAACTGGAATCAGGCACAGCCTCATGCAAACAACAGTCATTTCGGACGTGTATAGACTTGTTATATTTTTACTAGTACGAATGGTAAGCGTATGTATGAAGTATGGCCGCATTCTTTTAATCGAGAAAGTACACATACTTTTACTGTAATATGATTGGTATAAACCCACAATTCTCTGAAGGTGTGCATTGCTATGTGGATTAATACGTCTCTCAGAAAGCATACTAAACAGAGAGTAGTAATGTAGGTACAGAAACTTTTCCAAGAAGAACTGAATAATCTTTCTATATTTTTCAAAATTAACGGTCGGGAACTGTCTACAGAAAAAAAAAACTTACTTGATGCTTTTCAATAAAGGAAATAATCCTAAATTGTTACACGTTTTGAAATTAAATTGTGAAGTTCTTGCTTACAAGAAGCAGGTAAATTTTTTTGGAGTTTACCAAACACCTAAGCTTCACTGGAAGTTACATATTGAGCATTTAAAAACAAAATCAGGAAAAACCTTGAATTTACTGAAAATTATTAATATGCAAATATGGGGTCAAAACACTAAATCCCTATTACAGTTAGCCATATCACTAGTTCGATCAAAGCTTATGTATGGTCAGGAAGCATACTTTTCAGCAAAGAATTCATAATATCTAATCGCTAAAGAACAGTTCACTGGCGATTCAAAATGGACACTTATGGCCGACAGCAAATGTGTGAAAGCGCTATTTGCGAAGATTCAAGTCAGCACCCCTTTCTATATTGGCGAAGTAGACGCGGTTTGCCTGAAGAAGTCCCTGTACGATTTAATGATCGGGAATATTGACGGCGCGAGACGACCCGACGACCCCGATCCAAAACATGCCGAGATTGCGGAGGAGGATCCATTTCCATTACCCGATGGAGACCTTACAGAGCTGTTACGGGATAATGTGGTTACTCCGGTTCAGCCCTACCGACCAGAGATCGCCGGTGCTGTAACTACCAGGGCCCAGGCCAAGAAAGACAAGACGTCTAGGTTATCTGAAGGTCGCCGACAGCTCCAAAGCCGCCATCGTCAACAGAGGTAAGCTAATCAAGCTCCAGGAAGCTAATAGTACTTTAATCAAGTACAGAAACCGCCAAGACCACGTGACCAAAGGCAGAGGCGCGGTCTATTTCGAGGTGAAGGCCAAGATCCTGTACATAATCTTCCAGCACCCGAGGGTCAACGGAGGGAAACCGCTACGTCAAGTCTTGGTACCGTTACCCCGAAGACGCCAAATGACGGATGTAGCTCACGACTCCATCTTGGGAGGTCACCAAGGCATCAAGAAGACGCCGGCCAGAGTCCAGGCAGTGTTCCACTGGCCAGGATTTCATGATGACGTCAGCCGTTTCTACCGATCATGTGACATTTGGCAGAAGATCATTCCTCGAGGAAGGGTCCCTGTAACACACGCAATTGATATATGTTTCTATGAATAGACGTTATGACGTCACTAGCGTAAGTAAGGAGTGCACATGTCTAAAACTATTTAGTCGTTTGTCGTGTTCTCCGGGATATATTAAGCCAATCTCTTTAAACTGTACATGGAAAGACCACCAGAGACACACAGCAACTGAGGCTGAGATTGACGAAGGTTTTTGACAATGAAGGATTGTTGGAACTTGGAGACTTTCACAGCAAAAAAAGCATCGATGATGTTGAACTAGGACCAAGCCTGACGGAAGGTCAAAAGATGGAGCTCAAGGGCCTTACGTACGAGTTTCCCCATAGCATTAGTGATGTCCCAGGCTCTACAATTTTGGTCGAACATGAAGTCTACCTTAAATCAGATATTCCCGTTCGATCCAAACCCTTCCCGATTTTTTTCAAGGCCCGCCAATCCGTGAAGAAAGGCATGGATGAAATGCTGAAGATGGGCATCACAAGGAAGTCCAGTTTCCCCTACGCGTCTCCTGTCGTGGTCGTGAAGAAGAAGGACGGGAGCAACAAAGTATGCATTGACTACAGGAAGGTTAATAAGATCACCGTCTTCCATCCTGAGCCGATGCCTACTGCAGCAGACCTGTTCCGTCAATTATCGGGGATTAAAGGTCTCAAAGATTGACTTCAGCAAGGGTTATTGGCAAGTCCCCTTGCCTCAATAGGATATAGCAAAGACTGCTTTTATGACCCCTGATGGGACGTACGAATGCCTAAGGATGCCCTTTGCAAAGGTCAACAGCGGTGCTACCTTGAAGAGAGGAATGAAGAAGATGCTCAACGGGATGAACAACGTCGTGTGTTACTGGGACGACCTGCTAGTCCACACCCAGACCTGGAAGGAGCATCTGTAGACCTTGAGGGAGCTGTTTCACCGTCTTACAGAAGCTAACCTGATCATGAGACCCATCAAGTGCATTTCGGAAACTGACAACATCGACTTCCTCGGCCATTAGATGGATTAAGGAAGCAATAGAGGGTGCACTGACTCAGGAAAGTCTACAAGATCACTGTCTTTGACCCTGGGCCGATGACAACCGTCACGGACGAGGGCATCGATGCCGTGCAGATGAAAGAACATTGACAGTATTCAGACAGACTGAAATAAGTTTTAATTCTGGGCTTTATTTGTCATTGCGTCTCAATGTTATTGACATAAATTAATTAAAGTTCTTCTTTTGTAAATGGGTAATGTTACGTTTGAGGCGCGCACGATATATTCAATCACCTTATTACTTGATTACTTTGTGCGATCACTCTGGAGTTCCATCGCCTGGAACAAATGGTATGATTTATTCGGTAGGGCTGACGGACCTTTACCAAAATATCAAATACTAGTGGTTTTTGTACCCTGGCAAGCCAGGGTACACATGATGCTGTTTAAAATGTAGACAGAGAGAACTTTTGTCTGCGAGTTTCATTTGGACGATGATACCTCCCCATATCCCCCTTGATACCTCACCATACCCCCCCCCCCCTGATATCTCCCCGTCCCCCCCCCCATGATGCCTCATCATACCCCCTTGATACCTCCCCGAACCCACCTGATACTTCCCCATACCCCCTTGATACCTTCCATACCCCCTTGGTTCCTACCTGTACCCTCCTTGATACTTCCCCGTTGATCGTTTCGCAGGTATGGATGAAAGGAATCGACCATCACCATACCCCCTTATATATACCCGTATCCCCGTTATGCCTACCCATGCCCCTTTAGACCTACCCGTAGCCCCCTTTTACCTACACGTACCACCCCATCCCGATCCTTGGTAGTAGTAATAATAATAATAATAATAATAATAATAATAATAATAATAATAATAATAATAATAATAATAATAATAATATTGAATATAGAATAATACAAATAGAAATCAGAAAAAACACCAAGGTTTTAAAATAAAATTTGATATAAGATATTATAATTGTTATAATAATAATAATAATAATAATAATAATAATAATAATAATAATAATAATAATAATAATTATTAGTTTATAAGTAGTAGTAATAATAATAATAATAATAATAATAATAATAATAATAATAATAATAATAATAATAACAATAATAATAATAATAATAATAATAATAATGAATATAGAATAATACAAATAGAAATCATAAAAAACACCAAGGTTTTAAAAGAAAATTTGATATAAGATATAATAATAATAATAATAATTTATTATTATTATTAGTTTATAAATAATAATAATAATAATAATAATAATAATAATAATAATAATAATAATAATAATAATAATAATAATAATAAATTAAAGGTAAAAAGCCTAAATTAACAAGAAAAATATCCATATTTTAGTGTACTAAAAAAAAAAAAAAGAGGGACCGGGTCAGATTTGAACTTGGGTCGCCCTGCACGGTAGGCGAATGGTTTTACTAACTAAGCTACGAACGCTTCCTAGAAAGAACATCAATTTTTTGGTCTATATGGGAAAACATGCTGAAACCTCAATTTGATTTTTAATGGAAGTGCGCAGAATGAGGCTATTACAGTTTGTGGACATTTTGTTTATTTATTTATCTCAGAAACGGTTAAACGTTCGGTAAGGAAATGTCGGCTATAACGATTTCGTTGCTTTTGAGCACACAGTAGGCCGATCAGCAGCGGCCAGCACCTGCCCAGATCAGCGTCCATACCGGACAAACTTTATAGTAGAGGCGAAGAAGGACTTCCGGCTAAGCAATTTATATATATATAGATTTGTCATCGTACAGTGGAGTATATTGGAACTACTGTATTCATCAAAACTGGGTAATTTGATCATACATGAGTATCAGAGGGCATTTGAAGGTCAAAGTCACTTCAAGTTTAAGGTCATTACATGTCAGGTCACCCCAAGGTCACTTAGTTTTGGCAAATTCAGCTTACAGTAGATTATTGATCTGGAGCCAGAGGTCAAGATCATCCTAAGGCTAAGATCATCATAAGATCAAAGTCAGCGTTACTTTACATTTTAATGCCATAGTTTGGTTTAGTGTTTTCTGGACACTCATTTTCATGTACACTATTGCAGCATGCACGTCATGTACACTATTGCAGCATGCACGTCATGTACACTATTGCAGCATGCACGTCATGTACACTATTGCAGCATGCACGTCATATGGCTTTCACCCTCGTGGTTCATTACATTTTGCATGATTTCAAACGACAGCATTTTGCTATATGTCAGTTGAACATAACTAAGATTTAGTTCTACACAAGCGTCGCTCTGTCTCTTTCAAACGTGATATACAATTTTATTGGATAACAACTTAGATCTTGCACAGTGACCAACTTTCTACGTAACCAAAATCGATAATTCTAATGATGTCAAACTTGTGCACGGAGCTGTTAATGATTTTTTTTTCTCTCGCTGGAGCGCAACGCAGCATTGATGAACACTTGCTTACCTAAATCGGTCAATGTCCATTGCAGCGTTCTGTTGTCTTTTGGCTAAATAAATTCTGTATTCTGTATTGTGATATGTGGTGTTCCAGGGAAGGTGGTGGGCTCGTCATGTGAGAACGAAGACGACTGCGTGTTCGGCGGAAATTGCGTGGACAAGAAGTGCGTCTGCGACCTTACATTAACTAGCTACGTTAGTGGGCCAGTGTGCGGTAAGTACGTCTGTGACCTTACATTAACTAGCTACGTTAGTGGGCCAGTGTGCGGTATGTGCGTCTGTGACCTTACATTAACTAGCTACGTTAGTGGGCCATTGTGCGGTAAGTGCGTCTGTGACCTTACATTAACTAGCTACGTTAGTGGGCCATTGTGCGGTAAGTGCGTCTGTGACCTTACATTAACTAGCTACGTTAGTGGGCCAGTGTGCGGTAAGTGCGTCTGTGACCTTACATTAACTAGCTACGTTAGTGGGCCAGTGTGCGGTAAGTCTATCATCAAAATCATTTTACACTGTTACTATTTACAAACTGAACTAGTTTTAACTATTGGGGAATTAGAAGGAGCCAATACTGTTTGCCTCTCTGTCTGTCCATGTGATGCCATATATCAACATCCAGTGAAAGGATTTTTACCAAAGTGCACATACACATTATCTAGTTTAGCAGCCAGCGTCCTGTGTAATCATAATGAGTTCTACCGCAGATATCAAGGTCGTTGTGGTCACTTTGTTGCTGAACATGTTTTGCTCAATATCTGAACTAATGCATGAACAGATTTTTAAAAATAAATTTCTGGTATACACGAGTCGATAAAACGTTAAATATGCATGAATCCAAGAAAGTGCTTCAATAAGATGGTGATGCACAAAAACATGACCACATAGTGAGGCACAATAAAGAGAACTTGCATACGGTTCAAGTACTTCTCCAACTACCCAGTAGTTAACATGGAACTTCATCAACATCTTGGAGATGTAAGAAAAGTGGGTTTTCTGGGTCCCACCATCTTCACCCTCGCCCCCCCCCTAATTTTTCTTAAAATTTGCGTTTTTTGATTACTTTACACCATATCCCTTACTCATTTTTTACTTACACTATTTTCTTCTAAAATATATGCAACTTTAAAGCGCCTTATAGGCTGTTTAGAATTAAGTTCCTCACTCTTATAAAATGTCTACTTTCACCAGCTACTCAGCCCCTCACCCTCTCAACTTCAATCATTTCCTTAAATGAAAGCATTTCAATACTTAAGCAGTGATGTCCCAAGGCCTCGGACATCGGTCATGGTCCGATTCGTTTGGAAAATGACCGAATGCAAACAAATGAGTCCCGTCAAATGTCCGATTCTATTGCGAAATTAGCGGTCATTGTCCGATAGTATTATGACTAGAGCAGTCACTGCAAAAAACATCTGTACAAACTGGAGTGTCAAAGCCGTTAAAACGAGTTTGAATAGTGGACAATGCTAGACTATTATCACTCTTTAGTACATTCCGTCGAACAACAAAAGGGCCGCAACTCTCGACACTTTTGAAAGGGAAATAACCGACACCATACTTCCTCTGCAACGATCTTACTACGCTCAAAATGCACCATTAATCGGTTCGCTTAACAATCTGAATGTCCTATTATACTTTTATGTAGTCAGGACATGATGTCCGATTAGTTTTATGATTTAGGACATTTTGTCCTATTGCCCTCTAATCCTAGGAACACCACTGCTTAAGTGTTCTATTATTGCCTATGTAAACACATTGATGCTTTTTAAAAAAACTATATTGCTTGGCAAGACTGTAATCAGTGGTATTGTCTGGCCAGCCTAGCCAGCTTATTTATGCACCTCATAGCACAGTTGGTATAGTGGCTTACTAGTAACTGAAAGGTCCCTGAATAGAATCCCAGATTGGCCAAATTATTCTCACCTTGCCATCAACTGGTTTTGTGGTCTCAGAATAACGTGACCAGTAGGCTGCAGTGTGGTGTGACTATAGTTTACAATTATTAAGATGCCCCTCACTCTCTACCACCGCCCACCACCACTGCCCACCATCCCCCTGTCCTACCACTCTCACTCCCACCCACCCACCTCCCATCACCACCCACCACCACCTTCACCGTTTTATCCACCCTCCCAAGAAATTATATCAATTATTTTTTAAACAGATGTCAAAGCTGTCACAATCTTTACAATAACATAAACAAACAAACAAACTTAATTACCTCAAGAACAGTTGTCTATGATGAATAAAGTGATTCCCTCAAATAATATAGAAATAATCTAACTACTCAGTAAATCTACTGTTGGGATTAACAACAAAGACGTTGTCGTCAGTCCAAATAAATTTAAGTTCTAAGTTAGTCTTAGTATGGTGAACAGTGGGACAAAAATGATTATGTAATTGAAATGTTTTATGTAATTTTTTTTTCTCTAAAAGATCAAGAACAAAGACGGTCTTTCCGCATGATGCCATGTCGACACTCATTCCATAGAGAGGATCGCGATATTACATGGACGATATTTTCATATACCAAATCCATTAATCTTCCTTTTCCAATATTTACTTGAGCCTTCATAATTACATACATGTATACAGTAATGGGGCCAGAATTGATAGCCACAGCTTCTCTATGGAGTTCTATCCTAATACCATCTGTTCCATTTTCAATTCTCCTTCCAGATCCATGAAGGTCGTTGGTACGAATCGTTCTGAAGTTTATCCACAACGCAAACTTATTTACAAGATAATCTTCCAATCTTGTGTCATATAAATGGAGATCTTTATAAATTAAATCAACAGTATCAGTTCTTAAATGACCCTCACCTAAAATCTTAGTAAGCTCAAACTGCTGAGAAGGCTGCATTCCATTCACAAATAATTTATTAGGCTTGCCTTCAATCACTATTGACCTCTTTGTTATAGTCGGATTTACAAATGCTGCACTATCACCGTTGTAATTAGATTACTGTACACACAGCATCTTACCATGCCCTACCCAGTAATTCAAAAGTCGTTGATGCACCACGGATGATCGTTTAACCAGAGTATTCCATCTTTCTTTGTCCTCAGCAACCCTCATTGCTTCGCTCAGTGTCAAGCTAGTCTATTCTCGAATATTTTCTTCCCACCTCTCTTTACGTCTCCCTCTTCTTCTGCTTCCTTACACCGTGCTCTGCAGGATGGTCTTTGCAAGACCTGATGCTCTGGTGACATGGCCATGCCATCGGTGTTTCCGTATCTTCACCAATGTGGGTATGTCATCATGTTGTCCGATGGTTTGTGCCATGGTCTGTCGCACTGCTGCCTCAACTTCTTCTCAGAGCATTGTGAGGATTTCTTCTTCTCTGTTTAGGGGATATGCTAGAACTGGGCGAAGTTGAAGTTGAAGAAGTTGAAAAATGTCTTTGTGGATATAGAATTTAAAGTCGTGTTCGTGCCTGTCATCTCTCCCGCTGAAATATAAGTTTGTGGCTTTTGTCGGTCGTTGTTTCACCTAGGCCTTTCCAGCACAGTTCGCTGATACCTACAATGTTCTTTGGATAGTGGTCCAGCTTGTGGGCCAGTTCTTCTTTGCGTAGTCTGTCGGATTTTGTTGTTGTGATGTGCTGGGTATAGGAAATGCCCAAAGTCTTCTGTAGCACCTCATCTTCATGCTTTGTATTCTTCATTGTAGATCTGCTGTGAGGGTCCATGTTTCACAAGCATATAGGAAGATGGAGATGACAAGGGGGCGCAGCAGCCTTATCTTGGAATGTAGACTGATGGTCCTGTTTTTCCAAATGGGCTTTAATTTTGTCAGGGCCGCATTTGTTTTGATGCAATCATGGAGAGGACTTCCTGTCAGTAGCTATTGTCTGATACAATGGCTCTTAAATATTTGAACCTATCTAACTATTGTTTAACATTTTTTTCTGACAATCCATTTTTTGTGGTTTATTGAGGGCTGTTTTTCCTTTGCAATATTTAGATTCAGAATAATATGCTTTAGACAAACGAACCAGTCATTATTTTTATTTAGCAGATTTTTGTTACCAAGATAATCAATACTACCATTTTATTCTTTCAAGAGATACACTGGCTCCCAATTGAACAACGAATTAAATATAAAACCTCATGTCTCTGCTACCACATCATCTCTGGAACTGCTCCTAGCTATCTTTCTGAACTTTTGACTGTCTATGTTCCTTCTCGGTCTCTCCGCTCCTCTGCAGATGAAAGGATGTTCCGTGTACCAGAATACCACAGGGTGAGACACGGTGGTAGAGCTTTCAGTTTCTTCTCCGTTCAGACCTGGAACTCGCTACCTCGGTCCGTCCGTCACAGTCCTTCACTAGCGTCTTTTAAAACGAACTTGAAGACGCATCTTTTTAGAGAGGCCTTTTCTTAGGCGCCATGAGTGAGTGTTGTTAGTTATTTTTGGTGTTGAGATGTATATGTGGTTGCGTGTTATTGACCAATGTACGCATGTTGTGTTTACCTTTTGTTTGTGTAAAGCGCTTTGTGATTTTGGAAAGCGCTGTATAAATTGCCTGTTATTATTATTATTATTATAAATACAATTAAGACTTCTCCAGTCTGAAATTGTAGGCTCAATGTAATGGGCGTAGTAATCAAATAACACTGGTTGTTTTAATGGAGCTACATAATATCGATCTCTCGGTACATAATATCGATCTCTCGGTACATAGTATCGATCTCTTGGTACATAATATCGAATCTCTCGGTACATAATATCGATCTCTCGGTACATAATATCGAATCTCTAGGTACATAATATCGATCTCTCGGTACATAATATCGAATCTCTCGGTACATAATTGCAATCTCTTTGCACATAATATCCATCCACAAAAATGTCAGTCTAAAATTTACTGCCTTCAAAAACTTCGAAGTCTCCAAGTCAATAACCGCATCCTTCAGCCTTTTTACTCTTCTTTTATTGCGTCCGTACTTACCTTTCCTTTTATCTGCTAATATGGAAGTTTGTGTGCTGGATCGAGTGGTGAAAGTCTGTGGGAAGTTTGTGGGAGTGAAACAAGAAAGTCTGCAGGTGGTGTTGTGCGGAAAGCCAGTTGCTTTGTGCTGGATAGCACTCATGTGCTTGCGCACCACTTCCAGCTCCTGCCTTCTGGAAGGCGCTACCAAACACCAAGGGTCAGAACTCTCAGAACGAAAAACAGTTTTATCCTAAAGGTTGTCTCATTACTTAATAAATGACATGTGTGTGTGTGTTTGCCCAAAATAATTTCATTTAACATTTGCTGTCGTTTAATGTTAGCATTATGTGTAATTATATTCATGTGTGACTGTGCAAAATTTAACACACTTGCAAGAGGCATAATGCCTATTAACCTCTCTCTCTCTCTCTCTCTCTCTCTCTCTCTCTCTCTCTCTCTCTCTCTCTCTCTCTCTCTCTCTCTCTCTCTCTCTCTCTCTCTCTCTCTCTTTTTCTCTCTTTTGCTGAGCGCCGTTGTACGACTTGCAGAGCCCCTACGCAAGAAGTTATACAGTAACTGCTATGGAGACAATGACTGTGACCCGCCCACCAAATGCTTTCGTCTTGAACAAAGCAAGAAATGTCAGTGTCCACCACAGTTCCTCCTTCGTAACACACTCTGCGGTACGTCGTCATTTGCATTATCACTAGCACTCCTCGCCTTGCGGGCAATACCAACCAATGCTCACTACGGCAACCAAACATTCTATTCATTGTGAGGCTTTTCTGTACTTGAAAATTAAGATAATAATCAAGGTGATGATGACGATGATGATGATGATGATGATGATGACGATGATGATGATGATGATGATGATGATGACGACGATGACGACGACGACGACGACGACGACGACGACGACGACGACGATGATGATGATGATGATGATGATGATGATGATGATGATAATCTTATTATTTGTATAAGTTTAATTATTTATTTCTCCTTCGGATGAGAGGCTAAGACTATGCACGCACGCATCCCATGGCATGGACTTTTAGAAATCCTGACGGGAGCGTCCCGGTTACGCAACTGCACCTAGCACGCACAAGGCCTCTTCTCCCCAGGTTTGTACTTAGTGGTCTGGACGTCACACTAAGCTCCCAAACGCTGCAAGTGTGCGCCTCGGGCGGCTTGAGTTAGATCCTGTATCGACCAGCGCCTTAAGCAATCTTGTATGCAGTTGTTGATGTACGCTGAATACAGTTGGAAAACTTCGTACTCCTCCCTTGTTGCTGAGTGAACAGGTTGCGTGGATAAAGGAATCTGAGTTACACTTATTAAGATTCAAGCATCGGGGTTGAATCAATCATTGGTAGAAATAACAACCATGGAACAAAGTTCCTGGCAATTTCTGCCTATATCGGGTCCTTTGCTATAAACGTAAGCTTGAATAAATGCGTTGACTGTATTATCTCACTATTTGTTGTTGTTGTTGTTGATTCATTAACATAGGCGTACTTCGCTCTGAAAAAAAAGGATGCTGTTTTTTGGGCTGCTTTTGCTTTCAGATGTAAAATGGCGGAGTTTGTGGTTCCGACTGAGATTTTTAAGTTAGGTTTTGCATTATGTTTAGGTTTCAAGTGTCTCCTATGAGCATGGTAAAGGTGTAAATTCACTTTTCTGGTTTATCCTTATGACTGTGCCCACCCTATAGACTTTTTAAAGGAAAAAAATAACAGGGAAAAACATTATTGGGTGGAATGGGATGCGACTCATTCCACGTGGGAGAGGTTGTTGAGATAGTCTCCCTTGAAGCTGCCCTTTGATGGGTTAGTGTGGCCTCGGATGGCTCCTGCTTTGCAGGATCCTCTGGTGTGGACCTTGGATTATGCAGAACAAGGCCACACGCCATAATTATGTTTTCCCCGCCTCACCATTCGTCTTCTGCTTTTGGTGGTGAGCAGGACTACATTGTTGGCGGCCATTTTCTGCAGATAATGTCATGGCGCTAGTAGGTGGGAATACAGGCTGGCGTGCATGAACGTATTTAGCAGACCACTTAAACCTAAGTCGCTTAATTAACGAAAGAAGTCAAAAACATTGGTATGCATGAACGTGCTTACATGTAGCAGACTACTGAAACTTAAGTCGCTTATTTAACTAAAGATGTCCAAACCGTCGGTATGCATAAACGCACTTATTTCTAAAGTAAGCCAGTAAAGTTAAACAAAATGTTCTTAACTTTAAATCTATTCCCCCTGGAATTACCTTTAGATTTTCCAAAGGTGTACACTTTCTTCATTGAATACACAATAATAAATACATGCAATAAATTATTTTCCAATAAACCCAATTTAGAACAACAATGCACTGCTGATACATACCAAAGCAGCCAAAAAATGCTATAAATAATACACACAATAAAATTGAATGTACCATAAATAATATTATAAAGTGTATGTGGCTAACCTGCCAAACATTGCTTTCTCTAAGAATTCTGGCATCATGCACAGCGCCAGGCCAGCTCACAACACAGTGTGTGATACCATTGGTGTTGTTGGTCATCATTTTGGTCTTATCTGCACTTATTTCCATTCCAAAGGCTCTGGATGTGGTGTCAGGCCTCTGTACGAGGTGTTCAAGTTCGTGTTTCTCTCCAGCCAATCCATTAATGTCATCCGCAAAACGGAGGTTGGAGATTTATGCTGCTCTTTTCTATTGTTGTGAAAATTATCTTTCAAAGATGCACATGCTCTACAAAATTTGTTTGAACCAGTATGTTCACTGTAACTTTGATTTCTGATGCTTGTGTACACTGCACTGGTAACTTTTCATACATTCTTGATGACCTCAATAATGTGTAGGGTGATGTGTGTTCATTTTGTCGCAGAGATGTTCATTTCATGTGATATCTACAAACATGATATTGATGTGTTGGTGTTGTAATTTTTTTTATTTTTTTTGTCAGCTTGGGTCATGTGTGTCACTCTTTCAGCTCTTCCAGATTTTGTTGACAGAGATGATGGTGAGGGCGTCAATCATCGCTTCTCCTCCTGCTTGAGTAGCAATGCCAAGCGATGTATGGTGACCAAACTCCGCCGTAAACATAATTATGGAATGGGCGCGTCAATCTTCCCTCTCTATGTTGAAATCCATCTGTTGGGCGCTCCCGCCGTAAACCATACATAGTGGACTGCGCGACATTGACTTTCAATGTTAAACCATCTGTTGGGCGCGCAACATTGACAATCAATGTTAAGCCATCTGTGGAAAGACGTGTCAGGTAAGACAAAGCTCTGACTTCGCGTACCGGAGTTTTAACACGTCTAGTTGCAGTACTGAGCATTGTTCATATTCTTAACACGTCTAGTTGCAGTACTGAGAATTGTTCAAATTATTAACACGTCTAGTTGCAGTACAGAGCATTGTTCTAACACGTCTAGTTGCAGTACTGAACATTGTTAGTATTCTTAACACGCATAGATGCAGTTCAGAGCATTGTTCGTATTCTTAACACGTCTAGTTGCCGTACTGAGCATTGTTCGTATTCCTAACAGGGTCTGTCCTATCATTACTATCATCATCATCATCATCATCATCATCATCATCATCATCATCATCATCATCATCATCATCATCATCATCATCATCTACTTGCATGAACACTAATTAAATTGAGAGCTGTAAGCGTGTTTTGGAGAAAATCCGTATAATACACATTCTTTATACGTATTGTTAACAGTGTTATTAATATGAATATTGTCGTAGTTGATGTTGTTGTCGTTAAAATGCCCATCCTCTAAACTAACTGACCACGGGCACTGTGTAAAGTGGCTATTAATTAAGAATGCAGTTTGTGTGTTGCAGTGCTGAAGTCAGGGCTTAATTGCAGCAACAACAACGACTGTGGCGGTTCCACACTCACTAACTGCATTTCAAAAACATGCCGTGAGTGAATAGCCTTTTCTTGTTTATACTTCTTAAGTGCATTTATAGGTTTACCTCATTAGTTACAGTCCACTCAAACAAAGATAATATATTTACTTTCAGTATTTACAGTCCACTCAAACAAAAATAATATATTGACCCCATTATTTACAGTCCACTCAAACAAAGATAAAACATTGACTTCCTTATTTATAGTCCACTCACACAAAGATACTATATTGACCTCATTCTTTACAGTCCACTCACACAAAGATAATATATTGACCTCATTATTTACAGTCCACTAACACAAAGATAATATATTTACCTCATTATTTACAGTCCAATCATACAAAGATAATATTTTTACCTCATTATTTGCAGTCCACTCACACAAAGATAATATATTTACCTCATAATTTACAGTCCACTCACACAAAGATAATATATTTACCTCATTATTTACAGTCCATTCACACAAAGATAATATATTTACCTCATTATTTACAGTCCACTCACACAAAGATAATATATTTACCTCATTATTTACAGTCCACACAAAACAAAGATAATATATTTACCTCATTATTTACAGTCCACTCACACAAAGATAATATATTTACCTCATTATTTGCAGTCCACTTAAACAAAGATAATATATTGACTTCCTTATTTACTGTCCACTCACACAAAGATAATATATTGACCTCATTATGTACAGTCCACTCACACAAAGATAATATATTGACCTCATTATTTACAGTCCACTAACACAAAGATAATATATTTAACTCACTATTTACAGTCCACTCACACAAAGATAATATATTTACCTCATAATTTACAGTCCACTCACACAAAGATAGTATATTTACCTCATAATTTACAGTCCACTCACACAAACATAATATATTTACCTCATTATTTAAAGTCCACTCACACAAAGATAATATATTTACCTCATTATTTACAGTCCACTCACACAAAGATAATATATTTACCTCATTATTTAAAGTCCACTCACACAAAGATAATATATTTACCTCATTATTTACAGTCCACTCACACAAAGATAATATATTTACCTCATTATTTACAGTCCACTCACACAAAGATAATATATTTACCTCATTATTTACAGTCCACCCAAAACAAAGATTATATATTTACCTCATTATTTACAGTCCACTCACACAAAGATAATATATTTACCTCATTATTTACAGTCCACTTAAACAAAGATAATATATTTACCTCATTATTTACATTCCACTCAAACAAAGATAATTTATTTACCTCATTATGTACAGTCCACGGAAACAAAGATAATATATTTCTTCGAACATTTGTACAACCCTTTTACAGAAGGAAAAAACCTGTCCCTGCTACAGTGGTTCAAGTTTATCACGCATAAGTCTCTGGATTTAACGAACACGTTTACAACGTAGCTTCGCTTCAATGTTTGTTAGCCAAGGCACCACCTGTAATGGGATATAACGCATTGGAAGTACATGTATGGCAAATAATGTAACGTCAGACACCACGTGTTATGGGATATCATATAACACATTGGAAGTACATGTATGGCAAATAATGTAACGTCAGACACCACGTGTAATGGGATATCATATAACACATTAGAAGTACATGTATGGCAAATAATGTAACGTCAGACACCACGTGTAATGGAATATCACATAACACATTAGAAGTACATGTATGGCAAATAATGTAACGTCAGACACCACGTATGCCCTGTGGGTTCGGGCATTAACTAGAATAGACCCAACGTTTCCCGGCGTGTCGTAAGATGCGACTAACAGGGGTGATGTTAGCACGGCATCACTGGGCGAAAGTCTTCTACACAGAAGTCACCGGCCAGGGCAGAAGAACCTCACGTTACTACAGGTTCAACGACCACGTGCTCAGGGCCAAGGCGAGCCACACTGTATTCGTGGATTTCGGCTGTGGCCAACAGCCTGGAGAGGATTGGGCACCGCCAGGTCTTTTTTGCCCAAGACACACTACATGATGAGGCTATCCACTAATTCCATACCGGATCGGTCGTCGCCCGGCACAAGGACCGCGCCTTCCGTTGGCCACCAGGACGGAGGTGTTAAGTATGCTACTGATGGACAATTTAGCAAGATCCGCACGATAAACAACATCGTCATAGGAACCTGGAATGTCAGGACCCTAACTGCGGAAGGAAAATTAGAAGAACTGGCCCACGAGTTGGACCACTATCGATGGAACGTTCTAGGCATCAGCGAACTGCGCTGGAAAGGCCTAGGTGAAACAACGACCGACAAAGGCCACAAGCTCTATTTCAGCGGTAGAGAGGACAGGCACGAACACTGCGTTGGATTCTTGGTCCACAAGAACATTCTAGCCACTGTCATGGGTTGCCGCCCAGTCTCCAGTAGACTCATTACCATCCGCCTGAGAGCAGCCCCTTTCAACATCACCATCATCCAGGCTTATGCCCCAACATCAGACTATGACGACAGCGAAGTGGGGGATTTTTATGAAAACCTACACTTGACCAAGTGCCGAAGAAGGACATAGTCATAGTGCAAGGCGACTGGAATGCCAATGTTGGCCAAGATGCGCACCACAACTGGGGAGACACAACTGAACCCCACTGCAACAATGAGACAAATGACAGGGGTCTGAGACTCTTGGAGTTTGCCAGATACAACAATCTGGTACTGGCGAACACGCTTGGTCTCCAAAAAAAAACTCCAGACGATGGAAATTGCACAGTCCCGGCGGGGAGCATCACAACCAAATAGGTTACATCATGGTCAAGAAACGCTTCAGATCAAGCATCAACATTGGCAGGACATGCACTTTTCCAGGAGCAGACATCGGAAGTGACCACGATCTCGTGATGTCTTTCCGGCTCCACTTGAAGAGAGTAAATACAGCAAAGTGCACTAGACTGAAGTTCGACCTGGACAAACTGCAAGACCCGGAGGTGGCAGAACTAATTCAGGCCACAATTGGAGGGAAATTTGCACCACTGCTCATTTTGGGGGCTGGTGAAGTAGATGTCAACACCACGACCACCACCTTCAACTCAGCTGTGACAGATGCCGCCACTGAGATCCTTGGCAAGCACCGACCAAAGAAGAAGCCCTGGATCACACCTGAACTTTTGGATCTGTGTGATCAACGACAAGAGATAAAAAAGAAAAAGAACACCTCACAGGGAGCTGACGTCTACCGAAAAATCAACAATGACATCCGAAAAGGCATGCACACAGCAAAGGAGAACTGGATAGAAGATCATTGCCAGGAAATAGAGAACAGTCTGAACAAGAACAACAGCAAGAAGTCCTACCAGACTGTGAAGCGGCTGACAAGTGTCAAACAGCCCAAAGTCTCCACGATCCAAAGCAAGTCTGGCATATGACTTACAGAAGAACAAGAAGTCTTGGACAGATGGACAGAGTACTGCTCTGACCTTTATAACCATACACCAAATGGAGACCCATCAGTTCTAGCATGTCCCGAGAACAGAGAAGAAGAAGAAATCCTCCCAATTCTCCGGGAAGACGTTGAGGCAGCAGTGCAATCGCTAAAGAAAGGGAAGTCAGCGGGAGTGGACAACATACCCGCGGAACTGCTACAAGCAGGAGGAGAAGCGATGATTGATGCCCTCACCATTATTTGTAACAAGATCTGGCAGAGTGGGGAGTGGCCTATACCATGGACCCAGTCGCTTGTCATCACTCTTCCCAAAAAAGGTAACCTTTAGGAGTGTGAAATTACCGCACCATCAGCCTTATCAGCCACCCCAGCAAGGTCCTCCTGAAAATAATACTCAACAGGTTGAAACCCCAAGCTGAACAAATCATAGCGGAAGAACAAGCAGAATTCAGGGCAGGGCGAAGTACCACTGAGCAGATTTTCAACCTCAGAATAATCTGTGAGAAATACCTACAGCATCAACAACATCTATATCATGTGTTCATAGACTTCAAGAAGGTGTTTGACCGAGTCTGGCATGCAGCTCTATGGGCAACAATGAAAGTGTACAACATCAGCCCTAAAATTATTGAGTCATCAAAAGCCTGTATGACAAGGCTACCAGTGCAGTCCTCCACAACAGCGCCATCAGAAACTGGTTCAGAGCAACCATCGGTGTGCGTCAAGCATGCCTACTCTCTCCAACACTCTTCAACATCTTCCTAGAGCGCATCATGTCAGATGCTCTTGCAGACCATGAAGGCACAGTCATCATTGGGGTTGTAGAGCAATCTCCAATCTTCGTTTTGCAGATGACATTGATGGATTGGCTGGAGAGGAACAAGAACTTGAACAGCTGGTACAGAGGCTTGACACCACCTCCAGAGCTTATGGAATGGAAATAAGTGCAGATAAGACCAAAATGATGATTAACAACACCAATGGCATCAACACGGACATC
Organism: Oncomelania hupensis; assembly: GCA_036898135.1. Lineage (NCBI taxonomy): Eukaryota > Metazoa > Mollusca > Gastropoda > Littorinimorpha > Pomatiopsidae > Oncomelania > Oncomelania hupensis. Next base: position 35,875,030 of record CM072522.1, read on the forward strand.
AAAGTCCAAGGCCAATCCCACAACATAGTTCATAGCTTCAAATACTTAGGAGCCATTGTATCAGACATTGGGTCCCGACAGGAAGTCCTCTCCAGGATCGCACAAACAACTGCTGCACTGACAAGGTTGAAGCCCATTTGGAAAGACAGGACCATCAGTCTACATTTCAAAGTAAGACTGCTGCGCTCCCTTGTTATCTCCATCTTCCTATATGCTTTCGAAGCATGGACCATCACAGCAGATCTCCAACGAAGAATACAAAGCATGGAGATGAGGTGCTACAGAAGACTTCTGGGCATTTCCTATACCCAACACATCACCAACGACGAAGTCCGACAGACCATCACACAAGCCATTGGACAACACGATGACCTGCTCACAGTGGTGAAGAAACGGAAACTCCGATAGTATGGCCACGTCACCAGATCATCAGGCCTTGCAAAGACTATTCTGCAAGGCACAGTGCAAGTAGGTAGAAGAAGAGGGAGACCGAAAAAGAGGTGGGAGGACAACATTCGAGAATGGACTGGTTTGACACTGAGCGAAGCCAACAGGGCTTCTGAGGACAGAGAAAGATGGAGTATGCTGGTTAAACGATCATCTGTGGTGCCCCTACGACCTTCGGGTTACGGGACAGGATAGGACAGACACCACGTGTAATGGGATATCATATAACACATTGGAAGTACATGTATGGCAAATAATGTAACGTCAGACAAATGACGTCAAAAGAGGCTTTTGTTGTTCACAGGTTTTGCCATCATTTGGGTGCCTGTGTGCTTTATAGGCATGCTTCTGTGTACGTGGTGCAAAACATGGTGGCAACAC
>CM072522.1:35876357-35886357 GCA_036898135.1 Oncomelania hupensis
CCTTGGGCTGTGTAACACTGGTCAGCTGCTTCACAGTCTGGTAGGCATTCTTGCTGTTGTTCCTGTTCAGACTGTTTTCTATTTCCTGATTTTGATCTTCTATCCAGTTCTCCTTTGCTGAGAGCATACCAGTTTTGGGATGTCATTGTTGATTTTTCTATAGCCTATAGCCTCAGCTCCCTGTGAGGTGTTCTTTTTCTTTTTAATCTCTTCGTTTATCACACAGATCCAAAATTCATGTGTGATCCACAGCTTCTTCTTTGGCCGGTGCCCGCCATGGATCTCATTTGCGGCATCTGTCACAGCTGAGTTGAAAGTGGTGGTCATGGTGTTGACATCTACTTCACCAGCACCCAAAATGAGTAGTGGTGCAAATTTCCCTCCAATTGTGGCCTGAAATATTTCTGCCACCTGCGGGTCTTGCAGTATGTCCAGGTCGATCTTGAGTCTAGTGCAGTTTGCTGTGTTTACTCTCTTCAAGTGGAACCGGAAAGACATCATTACGAGATCGTGGTCACTTCCGATGTCTGCTCCTAGAAAAGTGCGTGTCCTGCCAATGTTGATGCTTGATTTGAAGCGTTTCTTGACCATGATGTAGTCGATCTGGTTGTGATGCTCGCAGCCGGGGCTGTACCATGTCCATCGTCTGGATTTTTGTGTGGAGACCAAGCGTGTTTGCCAGGATCAGATTGTTGTATATGGCACACTCCAAGAGTCTCAGACCCCTGTCATTTGCCTCGTTGTTGGAGTAAGCTCCACATGACTGTGTCTCCCCAGTTGTGATGCGCATCTTGGCCAACCTTGGCATTCCAGTCGCCTTGCACTATGATTATGTCCTTCTTTGACACGTGGTCAAGGACAGCCTATAGATTTTTATAGAAATCCTCCACTTCGCTTTCGTCATAGTCTGATGTTGGGGCATAGGCCTGGATGATGGTGATGTTGAAAGGGGCTGCTCTCAGACGGATGGTAATGAGTCTACTGGAGACTGGGCGGCAACCCATGACAGTGGCTAGAATGTCTTTTTGGACCAAGAATCCAACTCCGTGTTCATGCCTGTCATTTTTCCCGCTGAAATAAGCTTGTAGTAACACGAGGTTCCTCCGTCTTGGCCGGTGACATCGGTGTAGAAGACTTTCGCCCATTGATGGCGTGCTGACATTACCCCCGTTAGTCGCCTCTTACGACACGCCGGGAAACGTTGGGCCTGTTCTATTCAGTGCCGTAACCCACAGGGCATAACTTGTTATGCCAGTACAAAAAAATGACACTAGTCACAGAGAGAATACTCCATACAGTTCTTCGTCTTCTAATTCAGATACGGAATTGAAAAGTCTCAATCACAGTGTGTAATGGTGACACTTTTGAGAACTTCCCACCCACAAATTCACCTACTGCGACCCTCCCTGTCGATACCTTCGACGCTTCCACCTGCTTCCCTTCACCAACACTCCTGCCTTTCCGGCTGGCAGACCAACATCGCTGGACAGCCAACAAAGTGCATCACTAGACTTTGATGGATCATCATCTTCCAATCCCCCCTCCACTTCCCTTCCCTCCATCAGGAAAAGAAATAAATTGCTGTTGGGTTTGTTCAATGCCCTATCTACATCAAAGAAATCTGACATGATACTTGATATGATTTTAGAAAAAATCATAATTAGATTTACTTGTGATAACAGAGATGTGGCTAAAGGAATCTGGAGACGAACTAGTTCTTACTGCAATGACACCAGTGGGTTTTTTACGTGTGTTCATCAGCCTAGAATCACCAACACCTGTGGGGGAGGTATTGCCCTCATCCACAACAGCTCTCTGACAGTGAGACTCCTCACAGCAGAAAAAAACATATTTCTGTTGAATCGTTGTGTTTCATACTTTATCATGAAAAGCTGTCTGTGCATGTCATGTGCGTCTATAGGTGATCTTACATGTATACCAAAGTGCATAGAGTACCTACCTCTGTATTCTTTGCTGAATTCACCCCAGTGTTGTCAGCCATCGCCGCCTCTCACAAGTACTTCATTGTGCTTGAACGAAAAACGATGCTTAACGTCCTATTGCATGAGCGTTAAGGACGATCACCACGTCGCCACCCTGACAACAATGATCATCATCATCATATTGGAGACGTGAATCTGCATTATGACTCCCCCAAAGATTCCGACACCAAATACACTCTATTATTGCATGCTTTGCAAATCAAAATGATCGGATCTATCGTGCGCGTCTTAATCGTAACATGTGTTCCCATTAAGGATGTTTCAGCAGATCTTTTATATAGGTAGGGGGTGAGTCTTTCAACCAAGTCCGTTAGACACTATAAACAATGACTAACTAACTAACAATCACAATTTGTATGTTCGTGTTCATGAAGATTTAGAGACTTTCATCGGAAGCGTAGTTAGGACTGATTTCATAATGAATGAAGACGATACTGAGTCCGTCGCCCTTTCTTCGTTGGGATCCGTATATTCCTACTCAAACTAACTGCCATAAGGAAAACTCATCTAGGCCTGTGCAAAGATGCTTGATGGCTGTTTAATAAGATGGACATTTACATTTGAATAATGTAGACTGAGGCTACTAGGTGAACAACGCGATCCGCAAGTGGGGCCCTCTAACCTACATAAAGGACGTCATGTTAAGAGACGTGTTGTGATGTCACGTACATGTAAATGAGTGACTTGATGTGTGTTGTAGGGAGTGAGGTGGGGTCTACTTGTCTCAGCGGAGCACAGTTTTGTCCTAGCACCACGGAGTGTGACACTTCCAAGAACGTTTGTGGTAAGTTGTCATCATCATCATCATCATCATCATCATCATCATCATCATCATCATCATCATCATCATCATCATCATCATCATCATCATCATCATCATCATCGTCATTATCATCATCATCAGTATCATCATCATCATCATCATCATCATCATCATCATATTTGAACTTGCCAAACTGTTTAACTTTCTTGTGACACTATTTTTTTTAATAACCTTTCCATATGATTTGTAGTGACAATATGCTTGTGTAATCATCGTCATCGTCATCAACACCACCCGTCATCCTTATCCTCAATGCCATTATCAACACCCCCCTCATCCAGCCTTTCCGCACCCTGCTCTACTGTGAATGTTTTCAGCTCGGGAAACATGGTCTCCTGTAGCTGTTCCCACACTAATAGTTCGGTCAGTCCTTCATATGTCTCATCAGTGGCTGATTGGTTAACCCACTTATCCAGCATTTGTGGATAGACGATCTAAGAACTGCGCGTAACTTTCTCCTTTCGTTTTCCGATTGGTGCGGAATTTTTGCCGGTAGCATTCTCCTGTGAGTTCGAATCCCGTTAGGAGTGCCTCTTTGACTCTGTCATAGTCAGTCGCTCTGTCAGTCGGTAGCTTACTGTAGATGTCATATGCCTTTCCTCTCAGCCCTTGACTAAGCTTAAAAGCCCAATGGGTGTGTTCCAGCTTGTACTCTGTTGCTAGGCGCTCAAACCTAGTCAGATAGAGATCTAGTTCTTCGTCTCTTTCATTGAATGGCCCAAGTGGAAACGACATACCTAGTACGGGGTTGGAGGCTACATCTAGTTGATCTGAGTGGGGAGGGGTTGTGGCGGAACTTGAGGGGTCATAGCCTAGTCTACTCAATTCCTGTTCGTGCTGTCTTTCTCGTTCTTTCTCTCGTCTGTCTCGTTCTTTTTCTTCCCACTCACATTCCAATCGTCTACCTTCTGCTTCTGCTTCCATTTTCTTCTGGTCTGTCTCTGCTTCTATTTGCCTAACTTCTGCTTCTCTCTCTGCTTCTATTTTCTTCTGTTCTATCTCTGCTTCCATTTTCTTCTGGTCTCTCTCTGCCTCTAATCGCCTAAACTTCTGCTTCTCTCTCTGCTTCTATTTTCTTCTGTTCTATCTCTGCTTCCATTGTCTTCTGTTCTCTCTCTGCTGCCCTCTCTGCCTTAGCTTCCCACACCAGCTCAATGCCTATGTGAGCAGCACTGTTTAGTGCCTCCACAGTTTGCTTGCTGCAGACTATGCCTTCACCCTCCCTTCCAGTAAAAGGGAAGGAAGCATCGTCGAAGCTATTTATAGCTAGCCTGGCTGATCTAACCTTAAAACTAAAAAGCTTTGATTGAGTCGCTGTTCCTGCTTCTGTACTTTTTCATTGATATATGCAATTAAATCTGCTCCTGCTAAGTGTAATGATACTCCTAACTCCTTGAAGCGCAATCTCAAGGCTACTGGGTCTGACATTGACATATGTAATTAAATCTGCTCCTGCTAAGTGTAATGATACTCCTAATTCCTTGAAGCGCAATCTCAAGGCTACTGGGTCTGACATTGACAAAAGAATCTATGACCATCCTCTGAATCACGTGGAATACGAAAACACTGGCAATATGGCAATTCAATAAAAAATATTGCAAAGACCACAAAATTCGTAATCAGTAATAGAATAAAACAAGAAGTCAAATGGCATACAATAGTTTCTTAAGCAAAACCTGCAAATGAACCATGCAGCATACAAGCACACAAAGAACTGAAGCAAAAAAGTTTGTAACAAAAGAATGGTTCTCCAACACGGTTTTCTTCCTACACTTAGAGCTATGGTACTAACACTATTCTAAATTATAATCTACAACTATTCTTTTTTCATATCCTATTATACTCAGATCCTGGCAGTCTCGCCAATTGAGATGTGATGGCGGATCTATTGTTGCTGGGCACTGCACAATGGAATGCTATTACCCACTCGTCTTTCGTCTGCGGGGATCAGCTAGTTTAACCACCCTATTACCAATCTTAATACATTTATATGTTTGGCCCGGTCTGTGTGCGGGTAGGGTTATAGAGATAGGGAGAAAACGGTAAAAGATTCACTGACACACTAGCTCTTGCATGGCTATGAAATATACGTAGTCCATCCACTTGTTAACAGTAGATATCTCACATATATTTCATCTACTCTACACAGCAGCTCAATGCCTATGTGAGCAGCACTCTTAGGTTATCCCACATTTTGCTGGCTGCGGGCTATTTATAGCTTGCCTACACCCTCCCTTCCAGTGAAAGGACAGGAAAGAAGAGCACTGGCAAAGCTATTTATAGCTAGCCTGGCTGAACTAGCTTCAAAACCTAAAAGCTTTGGTTGAGTCGGTGTGTCTATACATAATTCTCTAAACACTCTATTAACATAAATGTCCAAATTCACTTTGAATAGTTCTCTACTTGATGGGTCTATGCTGCTACTATTCTTGATATTTGTTACTGTCTCATCATTAGGCTATTTGTTCTGGTTGGCCTAATGTTCGTTTTAAGGAAAGTGGACTACCGTACAGTCCTAGATCAGTGTTAGTGCGTTTCTTTTTGAGCACTTAACTGATTCGTTGAGGTGTGGTGATGGTGTCTCCTCCTTGGTTGTTGACTATGGGCTATCGGAGCTCAGTGCTAGATGCTCCACTGCAGTCCAAATGTCAGGGTTGACTCTCAGTAGTCTATCTCCTACATCGGACCAACAAGCCTGCTCTTCTGCAAAACATAAGACGAGTTTCTGCAACGCCTTGTTTACTAAGGGTGTGCAGAGCGTCTCACAGATGGCAGAAACAACCCTCAGTGATAGCGTCCACTTATACAATCAAGATGATCAACTTCCATGTCCGTGGTCCACTGGAATCCAACATAATTCCTATAGATATACTTCATCATGGCTAACAGAAACACATGGAGAAGTAATTAGCAATATACTCATTCTTCGGTACAGCCACTGGTCTGCAATAATATACATAGGAGAAACAACAGTTGGACAGTGTGAGCTACCTCGTGGTTTCGAAAATTGGTCGCGGGTCAGCCACATGATCAAGCTAAGTTTTACAAACATTCACAGTCATAAAACATGGCAAGACTTCACAAACATGATCCAATAATATTATCAATAATCGCGGTGAAACAAAAGATTGATCATTTACCTTTTTGACAATGTCAGGCTGTGGCTATACTGCGATGAATTGACTTTCAACTGTCACCTGCTTCGTCTTCTGCTAGAGAGATCTTTCAGAATGTGGCTCCTTCTCATGTGAGGTTCAGACAAAGAATGGTTCAGACTAAGTGTGTGGTCAGCGAAAGCCAGCGAAATCTCGTGAGATGCCTGAGAGCGGGGGTGGTGGTTATAGGTCAGCGGGATGAGGTCACTGCCTACCTTATCTAGCCTACACATGCTTCGCACAGTCCTCACTTGTGTCATCTGCTAGACATTGACTTTAAGATACAGAGGCTACAGTACGATGAACTATTAGAGGGTTGAAGCCTTAGTCCTGGGTCCAAACTAGCCTTCTGTGACAGTGACGTGGTTTCTACGTGACCACCTGTCTTCGTCCAAGACTTCGCCTACCCTCTTTCTTCTTGACCACTAACCGATGTTGGTCCCCTCTGCTAACCACGTGCGACACCGGAAGTGGCAAGTTCCGGGCAAGCGGCAAATGGCCTGCTTTATCCGTGGATCCGAAAGGAACTCCACCCACTACACCAGGTGTAGTCGTTCCCATCAGCTATCTATTCCCTTTCCTTCTCCCTCGTACTTGTGACTTTGACTTTCTCTATTCTCTTGTTGATTTTTCATTGTGATTTTTCATCGTTATTATCCCATCACTTTTATTGAGTTCAGCGTGTTTCAGTGAAAGTTAGTTGGTTTAGTTGTATAAATAAAGTGTGATGGAATTATGATAAAACATCTTTGTCATTTGTTGCGTGTTGTACGTGTAAGTCCTTTCTTTTCTCGTCTCAGCGACTGAAGGACGTCCGGCCGATCAGGAGCGCTTGTGTGAGTGTTTGTATGTATGTGAGTGCCTGCGTGTGTACTTGTGTCTGATCGGTTAGCGACAATCGTACTCGTCATCATCACCACCATCATCATCGTGGACGGCATCACCATCATCATATCATCGTGGTCTTCGTCGTCATCTTAATAATCCTTCTCATCATTGTAACCTTCACCATACTCGTACTTCATTATATTAATAATAATAATAATAATAATAATAATAATAATAATAATAATAATAATAATAATAATAATAATAATAATCTTCATCGTCGCCGTCGTCGTCGTCATAGCCGTCATCGTCGTCATTGTAGCCGTCACCATCAGCATCAGCATCAGCAGCATCATCATCATCTTCATCTTTATCATCGTCGTCGTCGACAGTTCATCCTCATCGTCGTGTTAGTGGTTATGAAAATGAAGACGTCAATGATGGCAAGTGTGGTGTTGCAGGGCTGAAGGTGGACCAGGATTGCTCAGGCGCCAGAGCTGGGTTCTGCATCTCTCAGTTCTACTGTGACCTCAACATCAAGAAATGCAGTAAGAATTTGGTAACCTTACTATCACAATCATGATGATCACGGCGACAACAACCATGCTGACGACGTTGATAAGTTATTGATGATGATGATCATGATGATGATGAATATGATGATGATGATGACGATGATGATGATGGTGATGATGATGATGATGGTGATGATGATGATCATGATGTTGTTGCTGTTGTTTTATTGCATTGAAAGTGCAGGAGGCTTGCCCCTATTGACACTACACACAGTTATGACTATAAAATAACAATACAAGCACATTAATATGCACATATAACTGCATTCAACTCATCTTTCACGCCATGTCAGTTTTATATCGCTCTTTGTAAATTTAAATGTATGTACACACAGTTACTAATTAAGCCTAATAAAATTTATAAAATGTACACCCAAAACAAAATCTAATAATCATAACAATTTCCGGGCAGGCACAGAGACAAAGAGGGAGACAGAGAGAAAGAGGGAGAGAAAGAGAAAGGGAGACATAGACAAAGAGGGAGACAGAGAGAAAGAGGGAGACAGAGAGAAAGAGGGAGACAGGGAGAAAGAAAGGGAGACAGAGACGAAAAGGGAGACAGAGACAAAGAGGGAGAGAAAGAGTAAGGGAGACAGAGTCAAAGAGGGAGACAGAGAGAAAGAGGGAGACAGAGAGAGAGTGTGTGTGAGTGTGTGCAAGAGTACGTGTGCCCTGCGCACCTGTGGAATTGTTTAGTTATTTATAGACAGACAAGCCATATCACTCAACATAACTTCATACGAAACTAAGACATCGCTACTCAAAACCTTAATCATACTTAACTGATAAGTGTTGTAGCTTTCAGATATAAACTAAGACATCGCTACTCAAAACCTTAATCATACTTAACTGATAAGTGTTGTAGCTTTCAGATATAAACTAAGACATCGCTACTCAAAACCTTAATCATACTTAACTGATAAGTGTTGTAGCTTTCAGATATAAACTAAGACATCGCTACTCAAAACCTTAATCATACTTAACTGATAAGTGTTGTAGCTTTCAGATATAAACTAAGACATCGCTACTCAAAACCTTAATCATATTTAACTGATAAGTGTTGTAGCTTTCAGATATAAACTAAGACATCGCTACTCAAAACCTTAATCATACTTAACTGATAAGTGTTGTAGCTTTCAGATATAAACTAAGACATCGCTACTCAAAACCTTAATCATACTTAACTGATAAGTGTTGTAGCTTTCAGATATAAACTAAGACATCGCTACTCAAAACCTTAATCATACTTAACTGATAAGCGTTGTAGCTTTCAGATATACAAATAGCATACTTATTCATAAAACCATAGAGCTCAAAAATACATATACACTTAAAGTGTTCGATTGTACACATAACATTTGTAGTTTAGTACATTTTCTACATATCATCGTTTAATAAACCCAAAACAAAACACTCACGCACACACCCAATCATGGACACAAGCCTAAACACACACACACGCCACAAGCACTCAGGTAGGTCACTAAGTACAGTAACTAAGACTTACCACAGTAAGAATCAATGTTTTTTTTGTGTGTTTCTTTTAAAGGTCATTCGTATTTGATTATATCAACAGTGATTAAAAAAAAGTAAACATGTCAGCGTAGCACATTTCAATATTAACATAATTCATTGTTAAAACACACATATAATATATACAAGGGATACACCCATAAGGGAAAAAAAAACAGGTAAAAAGTAAGTACTAAAATAGATAGGGATGCTATAAGGCATATTTAGAATTTCCCAATAACAACTATAAAACCAATAATGTCTCCAAATCAAGGACAAAACTAATAACATTTTTTTGTAAAGGAGGATTTTTTTTTACGATTAAAATGCCTGATATAAAAATGATAATAACAATTTAAGATCATCCTCCAACATAACGTTTTGTATCTAAACCATCATCACCATCATCACCACCACCCATACTATTGTCACAAATAGCGCAGCACAGTGTACATGTGGGGTACTCAGCACAACATAATCACTCGCCCGGACCCATCCACCGAGGGCCTCAGCCAGAATCCCAGCTAGCCACCCTCGCGCATACCCACGCACCTCCTCTCTCTCCTACCAGCCCCCTCTACGCTCAAACGTTCACACCATCCGCTGGTTCAGTATAAAAGGTATCCCGCGGGTGATCTAGATACATTTGTGATTAGAGATTTCGTGATCCTCCACCCTGCTTGTGGATGAGGCGAGAGCAGCGCCGAAGTGGGCCTGGCAATTTCATATTTATGCATTAGATCTTGAAGGTCTGTACACGCTGGAATGACACTCTGGCAATCATAGAGATGCTGACACGTGAACGGTCCGCCATAGACACAGGCAGCGGGGTTTATATGGAACTTTAGGTAGCCAGTCTTCAGTCGGTGAAATAGTGCGGTTTTCCCCAGGATAATAACAGTTTATAATATGAACACAACTATTTTTAACATTACTTTCAACGCAACATCTAAAGAACCTATTATTAAGATTTGGTCCTGGTGATTGTTTAGTTTGTAAGGAATTGACGTAAAGCAACTTTAAATTTATTTTCAGTATGAGGATAACTTAATATGGGTGGATAATAATAGCCATCGATTTTTGTTAGATCATATTTCGTGCAGT
>CM072522.1:35891357-35921357 GCA_036898135.1 Oncomelania hupensis
TGTGAAAATAGTCATTTTTGGATGAGAGGTCAAGCTAAAAAACTGTAGCCTATCTTATTCCAATGGTCGTGTTGAAAGTCTAGTTTGTGACTGTTGCCTTGTGGGCATGTGAGTTCGTGGGACATGACGTCACTTGTACTAGACGTCAGTTGGACTGGAAGTACTGCCAGGATTGGTAGTGTGTTGTATCTTGGTACTGTGTCAATCTCCAGCACCGTGTATGTGTGATGGTGTGTGTGTGTATGTGTGTGTGTGTGTGTGTGTGTGTGTGTGTGTGTGTGTGTGTGTGTGGAGGACTGAAGAAGGAAGAGAGAGAGAAATAGAGAGAGCGAGAGAGAGAGAGAGAGACGCTTTGACGCTTTGATAGTTTATTGTCTATAACTTCACACATCTTTAAGACAAGGATTCGCAATCCCAATAGATTAAAACATTACCAAATTAAGACATATAACAGCAAATAGACACAAAAGCAAAACAAGCAAATATTAAAACACCTCTAGTATTAGAGCCACATGCCTAGAAAATTGTTACAATAGAAGACCGTACACTGAATTATTAAAATGATTATGAATTATGCTAAATAAATACCTTTAAAAAAACTAAAGAAATTTAAAAAAAATTAAAGATCGTTATTTAGGAAATGCATTCATTTTTTGCAATCTTTTCTCTTCATTTTCCCTGTGTTTCATACAGTATCATACTCAGATTTTTACGGGAGACGCAACACACTCTTTCCGTCCTTAAATAGGCTACATATTACAACTATACATTTATGGACACAACCACTCCGTTTGACAAGCAATTTAATATATTTACATATTTACATAGGATCATTATGAGAGAGAGAGAGAAAGAGAGAGAGATTCATTCACATTCATTTACTCATTGAAATAAAAGCAATTGACTTGTGCTTTAATGGAATGAATTGTGTGTGTATGTGTGTAAAGGACTGAGGAAGAGAGAGAGAGAGAGAGAGAGAGAGAGAGAGAGAGAGAGAGAGAGAGAGAGAGAGAGAGAGAGAGAGAGAGAGAGAGAGAGAGAGAGAGAGAGAGAGAGAGAGAGAGAAAGAACCATTCATTTACTCGCTGAAATGAAAGCAATTGACTTGTGTTGTAATGGAACGACTTGCCACAGATCTGTCCATACAGTTTATTTAATCATCCATTTGCCCATAATTATTTCATATCCAAGGAAAAAAAAAGTGCACTGCGTGTCCATTATGAATGCTGCGTGTGTTTTGGGTGCGTGGTTATGAATTCCTTTTCTTCATGCACTTGTTGGTTTCAATGTTATATCTCAATCACAAGGGAGTGCCGACATTTAAACACACAACAAATAATCATGCGACCCTTAAACACAGACACTTAATCATGCGTCAGATAAACACAGGCACAGATATCCACACTACAGATAACCAAATGGACAGATAATCACAACTACAGATGAACACAAGAATATTAAACACACGACGTAGTGTCACAACGTTTAAAATAGTTCTTAATTTGTTATTGCTTGTATTGTATTGCATAGTTGGAAAGTGAATTTAGTTTAAAAAAAAAACACTATTAAAAATCTAGTAGAGCTGGTAGAGTTTACGGTGAAATATTTTGACTGGAAAGACAATGATGGATATACAGAAGCAGAATGAGAGTTTTCTACAGGGACTACTACTACTACTACTACTACTACTACTACTACTACTACTACTACTACTACTACTACTACTACTACTACTACTACTACTACTAGTAATAATAATAATAATAATAATAATAATAATAATAATAATAATAATAATAATAATAATAATAATTTGTACAGCGCTCATTTGCAAATAATGGTTCCTGGCACTTTACAGAGCACCCATACAGTCACACTCGCATTCATGCATTTAACACATACACATAACACACACATAACACATACACATACCACATACACATAACACATACAAATAACACATACACATAACACATACACATAACACATACACATAACACATACACATAACACATACACAAACGTCTGCCAATTCCTGATTTAAGGAAATATTAGTTCCAGTTCTTATTTGCTGTGCGCATGCCTTTTGGAATGTTATTGTTGATTTTTCGGTAGGCATCAGCTCCCTGTGAGGTATTCTTTTTTTCTTTTTCATCTCTCTTCGTTTACCACACAGGTCGTTCTCGACTTAAAGATTGTACAGATTTTTTTTCTTCTCAGAGTGCTTACGTTAGAGGGTTCCGGACGGTATGTGCAAGATTAGAGAGGGACCAATTGCTAAAGCCAAATTATATTTTCTTGAAAGCGGGAATCTGCAAGTCAAGAGTACTGCAGAAGACCGTAGATGACTGTCTGGAATGTAAATGAGTAGATGATCTGCCAGATATTGTGGAGAAGAAAAGTGAACAGCCAAATAGATCAGAGAGCGAACAACGGGAGAGATGTGCTCGCGCCTAGATGTACGAGTGATACGGCGTGCTGCTTTGTTCTGAATTCTTTGGAGTCGGTCACATGGACATTATGGAAGGCACCCAAAGAGGGCCTTTCTATTATAGAGAGGGAGAATGTAGAGATGAGCGTTTTCGTGGGCCTCTCGAGACCGATAGTAACACATCGAACTAATCCATCGCGTTTCCAAGTAAGCTGTTCTGCAAATGTTGGATTTGTGTTGTTAAAAGATAGTGAATGAATGAATGAATAATTTATAAAGCGCGTACATATCTCCACGCCGACAGTGCAGGATGGAGAACTACTCCAAGGCTGAGCACAGAAGGGGAGAAAGGAATGTCAGCATTTCCAAGTTGCCTTGAGTGAGGGAGAGAAGGACGATTCTGTAGCACAAGTTCCGTTTTGTTATCATTTAATGTAGGTTTAGTCTGGATCCTCCAATCCCTTAAGTCTGCAATGCAACCGTGAATCCTTGGCACAAGCTCAGCAATCTCTTGATTATTAAAATATTGGGGTTTAATCAACCGCCAAGGAAGAAGTATCGTGACTTGAAGTACCGTAGTATGACTGTGCAGTCATTCTTTACTTAGCTGCAAACGTCCTGCTGCCATGCGATCTATACGACTACCTAGCTGTCTTACTAATAGATTAAAAAGTGTATGCATTACGTTGTGTTGGTGTTTTAAGAATTTCCCATTATTATTACTTGAATAATTAGAATGGAACTTTTAGCACCTATAAAAAAGGGTTACTCGAACTAACTCGAAATAACACCTTAGGGCTCATTTTAACATTATTTGTATAACCTTATGCTTTATTGCTTCTGAATCATTCCATTTCTGTTATTATATGACACTTATTTAATATGCCTGTGTTCAACTTTCGCTGTGGTTATCTGTCCATATGATTGTCTGTGGTTTGAATGTCTGTGCCTGGGTTTATCTGACGCGTGGCTAAGTATCAGTGTTTAGGGGTCGGGCGATTACCTGTCGTGTGTTTAAATGTCATGTAAGCTTCAGAAGATGCTGCTTTGTACAATACTGCTGTGTCGAAATGTTTGAATAAATTATGAAAATGTCGTTGCAGGCCTACCTGTGGGCGGGGACTGTACTGGAGGCAGGAGTGCACACTGTATCTCCACGGCTGTCTGTGAGGATGCCACCTGCAGTCAGTACTTTTATTGTTTTGAGCTCAGTCCCTCCAATAGCGCTGATGCTTGTCACTAGCCGAACATTCCAGCGTGACGTAACATCAGCCAATCAGAATTAAATTCGTCATCAGAACTATGCACTGATTTACGTCATTTATTTAGTTTAGAAAATTCTCGTAGCTACCACCAGATCTATCTACATGCTTCGATCGACAACAAACAAGCAACTCTAGAAAATTCTCCAACCATCGACCAACGAAAATTATCAACATTATAATAAGTTTCTTCTAACAACAACGCAAAATCAAATCAAAGGTAAATACACTTTGTAATTGCATGCTTTGCAAAACAAAACGATCGGATCTATTGTGTGCGTCTCAAACGTAACAGTCATGGTAAATGTTTTAAGTACTCGGATCAACGGTTCTTTAAGGCAGGGGTGAAACACATTTTTTTTACAACTCACAGGGTCCAGAAAAAACGCAATCAGCTGTTTTATACCGGTCTAAAAATTCAAAATACTTTAGTGCATGTTAATGTGGGTGTAATTGGCTGTCCAGACATATCTGAAAGGGTTTCTGTGATATCAGTGGACGAGAACCGCCTACTTCTGAACCTACCCATGGACTTGAGGAACGCACACTACAGAAAGAAAGTTACTCCCAAAAGTATGCCTTGTTCCAGAGCTTGCGTGCATAAACGGTTTCACTTAGGTGTATGTGTATTACACAGTTGTTGAAAGCAACCTCTCCATCTTGACACACACTAAGTTTTGTGGAAACATTGTAATCCTCCGGGTTCATAGTAGGTGGCAATAGTCTGGGGTTGGAAATAGTGCTAAACAGTGCCAATCTGTTTATAACGGACAATAACTCACAATCAGAGCAGCGTGATCAATAAACTACATACAACGCACAGAGTAACCCCATCTCGTTTATAAAAATCGATCCAGTGTATGAAGAATACATCACTTCTAACTTTGACCTCCTATCTTGTCACGGTCAGGGGGAGAGAACCAAATAGAAAAGATAGAGGAAAAGTGAGAAAAGACAGAAATAAAGAGAAACCCCCTGCCCATTCTTTTCAATAAAAGATGTGACCACATCACAGCCAGGAACTCCAAACACAAATGGATGATTATGTACATTTATTACATATTTTACATAGATGAATAGGATGGAGGCGACTGAAGATGGAGATGAAGGTAAGATGAAGTCATGAAAGTGAGTGAAGATGAGCATGACCGATGGAAACGATGAACCGTCAATAAAATAAAGGTAAAAGTTTCTTCTTCTTTCCTTAGATACTTTGCATAACGTCTCTTAAACTGAATTAAAAAAACACCGTTACCTAAAAGAAGTCTTAAACTGTTACTGTTCCCCATAATAACCTTTTCCCCTCAGTTGCACTAAACTGTAACATAATACATAGGGCCTAATCTAACCTCCCTTCTGACCCGAAACATAATAGCTTTACTACTTAGCTCAGAGTTCCAAGAAAAGGTCATGTCCAGCGACCTCGGAGAAGACCAAAGACTGAAGACTAAGGACTGAATACGAGCAGCGAGTACGACGACGTCGACGGGGAGAAAACTCCTCTCCCACCAATGGAGACTCCAACAACAACGCGAGGGAAGGAGAAGTCCAATCTTCCCCGACACAGGTGAACGATGACCACGACGTTGCCGCTAATGACGACAGAACGATGAAGAGGAGTCGCTCCAGCTGCACGGCGAGACTAACTCAGAACGCCGGCCCAAGTCATAGCAACAGCAACCGCCACTTCCCTCAGCAAAAGACCTGAAGCTCAGAAAAACCAAAGAGGCTCTATAAAGAGCCTCTTTATCGTACGACGGCCCTGGCATCAACAGCCACACGCAACGGGCCGAAGGGCACCGCTCGAGACGCGAATAACCGTGACGGCCACAACCAACGCCACCGACAGCGAAGATGACGACCGCATCTCTCCTTGAACACAGCAGGAACCGCTGCAACCACCGTAGCACTGAGAAGAGCCGGACGTCGGGCAAAACCGTAGCTTCAAGATAACACAGGGTAAACCCGCACCCGTCATGGCGAAAGCGGTAACTGAGCAAGCTATTAGAGAACCTTACTGCACTACATCTCGACACGGTCTGCCCACCCACCACCTAACAAATTACCGAAGATGTAAACTCGGCCGAAATATTTTAAAGCTGATTGGCTAAAGCAGAATCACAACTGGATAAGGGAAAGGAAGAGGGAGAAAGAAACAGTATTAATCCTGTACCACACATCCACACTCATCCAGCAGAACGAGCAAAAGGTTCTAGCAGTGTTTGCACGTGCAAAACCTACACCCAGGAAAACAATTATAAATTTATGTTGAACTACCACAGTGCTTGTGAGAAACAAACCAAGAAAGCAAGAAAGGATCAAGAAGTCGTGCAACAATCGCTATAAAAAACATTCCATATTGCCTATCTATTCTCTCACTCTCTCACTATCTCGTATTTCCCTCTCACACCCACTCTACCTAATAATACCAATGTCACGACCCGTGACATATCTATAACACCGATTGTGTTTATTGTTGGTACACATGTAATTCAGTCCATGGCCAATCATTCAGTGTATTTAGAATACATCACTTTTAACTTGACCTCCTATCTATAACACCGATTGTGTTTATTGTTGGTACACATGTAATTCAGCCCATGGCCAGTCATTCAGTGTATGAAGAATACATCACTTCTAACTTGACCTCCTATCTATAACACCGATTGTGTTTATTGTTGGCACACATGTAATTCAGTCCATGGCCAGTCATTCAGTGTATTTAGAATACATCACTTCTAACTTGACCTCCTATCTATAACACCGATTGTGTTTATTGTTGGTACACATGTAATTCAGTCCATGGCCAATCATTCAGTGTATTTAGAATACATCACTTCTAACTTGACCTCCTATCTATAACACCGATTGTGTTTATTGTTGGTACACATGTAATTCAGTCCATGGCCAGTCATTCAGTGTATTTAGAATACATCACTTCTAACTTGACCTATCTATAACACCGATTGTGTTTATTGTTGGTACACATGTAATTCAGTCCATGGCCAATCATTCAGTGTATTTAGAATAATCACTTCTAACTTGACCTCCTATCTATAACACCGATTGTGTTTATTGTTGGTACACATGTAACTCAGTCCATGGCCAGGCCTTCAATGGCAGTTCGGTTGTCGGTCGGTTGGTCAATCCGTCGCTCCCAATATTACTGTTTTGTTCAAATCACTTTTTCTTTTTTTTTCTTTTTTCCTTTTTTGACACCCTATTGTCCCTCATTTTTTCTACAATAATTGGACCAATTTTGATTAGTTTGACTATGCAAATACATTACGCATTATGCATATAAATAAGTTTTGAATAGATGGACAAAGCACTGCTCTGACCTTTACAACAAAGAATAAATCCTCTTTATTCTCCGAGAAGTTGAGGCATCAGTGCAATCGCTGAAGAAGAGGATGTCAGCGAGAGTGGACAACCTACCCGAAGAATTGCGTCAAGCAGGTGGAGAAGCGATGATTGACGCTCTAGACATTATCTGTAACAAGATCTGTCAGAATGGAGAGTGACCTACACCATGGACCCAGTGACTTGTCATCACTCTTCCCAAACAGGGGTAACCACCCAATCAGCCTAATAAGCCATCCTATAAAAGTCCTCCTGACAATAATACTCCGCAGGTTAGAACATCTTCCTAAAGCGCATCATACCTTGCAGATAACGAAGACCTATTCAGCACAGGGTGTAGAGCAATCTCCAACTTCCGTTTTGCAGATGATTTTGATGGATTGACTAGAGAGGAACAACATCTTGAACAGCTGGTACAGAGGCTTGACAACATCTCCAGAGCCGTTGAAACAAAAATAAATTCAGAGAAAACCAAACTGATGAACATCAACACCAATGGCATCCACACGGACTTCAAGAGCCAAGGCGAATCTCTCAACACGGTGCACAACCTCTAATAGTTAGGAGCAATTGTATCGGACAATGGGTCCCGACAGGAAGTCCTCTTCAGGATGGCATAAACAACTGCTGCCCTGACAAGACTAAAGCCCAGTTAGAAAAAAACAACAACAGGACGACAAGTCTACACAACAAGTTAAGATTGATGCGCTCCCTTGTGATCTCCATCTTCCTATGCTTTTGTGAAACATGAACCTTAACAGAAGGCCTAGAACGAAGAATACAAAGCATACAGAAGAAGTGCTATAGAAGACTTCTGGGCATTTCCTATACCAAAAGCACTTCACCAACGACAAAGTCTCACAGATACATCACACAAGCTATTGGACAACATGACATACTCACAGTGGTAAAGAAACGGAAAATCAGATGGTATTGCAACGTCACCAGAGCATCAGGCCTTGCAAAGACCATCCTGCAAGGCGCGGTGCAAGGAGGCAGAAGAAAAAGAAGACAGAAAAAGAGTTGGAAGGACAACATTTCAAGAATGGACTGGCTTGGCACTGAGAGGAGCCATGAGGGCTGCTTAGGACAGAGAAAGATGGAGCACGCTGGTTAAACGATCATCTGTTGTGCCCCAACGACTTTCAAGTTACGGGTGTGGCGGAATGGGAGGCGACTGTTCACGCTTGGGAGAGATGGGGTCTACGTTCCCTTTGTTGATTAGTGTGGTTTGCTACCCCAGCAAAATGTCAAAAATACATCTAATATTAGATAGGGTGGTTTGGGACAACTCTTTCCCCAGGGAAAGCGGACTAGAATTTCCCCATAAAAACGGACAATACAGTGTCAAAATGTAAAACAAAAATCAAAATCAAAATCAAGAAATGACACCCGAACTTGGTAAGATGGTGTATATTCATGAGACCTCATAAATGAACAGTGAATGAGTGACTTCACTTCAAAGTCGCAGGGTCAAAACATTTTAACCCAAAAAGGACACATTTCCACAAAATGTCACAGTTTGTTCTAGGTTATTAATTTTGAACATGATTCTTTGATGCATAATAAATATTCCAAAGTAAGACTGCTGCGCTCCCTTGTCATCTCCTTCTTCCTATATGCTTGCGAAGCATGGACCCTCACAGCAGATCTCCAACGAAGAATACAAAGCATGGAGATGAGGTGCTACAGAAGACTTCTGGGCATTTCCTATACCCAACACATCACCAAAGACGAAGTCCGACAGACCATCACACAAGCCATTGGACAACACGATGACCTGTTCACTGTGGTGAAGAAACGGAAACTCCGATGGTATGGCCACATCACCAGATTATCAGGCCTTGCAAAGACTATTCTGCAAGGCACAATGCAAGGAGGTAGAAGAAGAGGGAGACCGAAAAAGAGGTGGGAGGACAACATTCGAGAATGGACTGGTTTGACACTGAGCGAAGCCATCAGGGCTGCTGAGGACAGAGAAAGATGGAGTATGCTGTTTAAACGATCATCTGTGGTGCCCCTACGACCTCCGCGTTACGGGACAGGATAGGATAGGATAGGAAATATCAATATCCTATACCCAGCACATCACTAACGACGAAATCCGATATACCTTCGCACAAGCCATTGGACAACACGATGACATGCTCACAGTAGTGAAGAAACAGAAACTTCGATGGTATGGCCACGTCACCAGAGTAGCAGGCTTTGCAATGGTCATCCTGCAAGGTACCGTGCAAGGAGGCAGAAGACGAGGGAGACAGAAAAAGAGGTGGGAGGACAGGATTTGAGAATGGACTGGATTGACACTGAGCGAAGCCATGAGGGTCGCTGAGAGAAAGATAAAGTATGCTGGTTAAACGATCATCTGTGGTGCCCCACGAGTTACGAGATAGGATAGCATAGGATATATATATATATATAAATGATGCACACATACTTTAAACATTTGGTCAAACCTCACTACAAGGTCAAAGTCACTAGAACTATCCAAGTGACCTTGAACCTAAACTATGAGAGATTTAAAGTCCAAACTTGTTGTATTTAGAGAATATAAATTGATATTTCATATATGTTCCGTTGTTGCGGTAATCTGGAATGTCGAGGTCATTTTAGGCTTTGCGAAAATAAATGGTGACCTTGGGATGACTTTGATCAGGGTACAGTTGGATGGCTGTTGATTTAACCCAAAGTATGCAACAACATTAGGTTATTTGATTAGCATGCATTGAAGGTCAATATCATCCCAAGGTCAAGGTCACTGACGGTAAAAGTCACCCAAGGTCACCATCCTTTTGGCATAAAACAACTGCTGCTGTAGTTTATTTGATAGTACATGTGTATTTCAAGCCGGAGTTCAAGGTAATTTCAAGGTCAAGAACTTAAATCAAAATCGAACCGTCTCTGTTTCGTTACTTTTTAAATTTTAAAAAAATATGTTGTTGGGTGTGTGGTTGTGGAGAGTGTGGGGGACGGGGAGGGGGGGGGTTTGGAGGGCACACATCTTAACGTTAAATATTGCGAGTTCTATAGGGAGCATGTAAGTCATATGGGCTTTGCCCTTCTAGTTAATGATATTTTATTTGGTGTTGCGTCTTTGAAATGTGAGTTAGTACCTTCAATAATGGTACAGGACGCAGTCAATGTAAAAATTTCAAAAATAAAAATTAGATTTTCTTTCCGTCTTCTAATAGCGATCTCCCTGCCTTTACACCACCTGTTTGTGTATTTGGTGTGTATTTGGTGGATGAGACAGGTGAGCGTGTATGATGGTATAGATCGCCGCGCTTTGAGCCTGATTGATTTGGGGAAAGGCGCGTATATAGCATCCTGTATTATTATTATTATTAGTACCTGTTGTTAACTAACGCCACACCTCGTCAACTTTGTGAACCTTCCCGCTTGCAGAACTAACGTTGGACCAGCCCTGTGCCAACAACGAGAAATGCCTCGCCAATCTTGTCTGTGACGCCAACCAACTTTGTAGTGAGTCTCTGACTCTCTGTGTCTGTCTCGCTGTTTCCCTCTGTGTATGTCTCTCTGTCTCACTCTGTCACTTTCTCTGACTGTGTCTCTTTATGTCTCTCTGTATCTCTGACATTTTCTCTGTCTCTGTCTCTCTGTCTCTCTCTCTGTCTCTCTCTGTCTCTCTCTCTCTGTCTCTCTCTCTGTCTCTCTCTGTCTCTGTCTGTCTGTCTGTCTGTCTGTCTCTCTCTCTCTCTCTCTCTCTCTCTCTCTCTCTCTCTCTCTCTCTCTCTCTCTTTCTGTCTCTGAGGTTTAGTGCAGGTGGCAATGAACCGTTTGTGCAGATCGGGAGTGGAGTTTGAGGGCCTACTAGCGCCAAAACCTGATAATTACAAATATCGTGGGATACTTACAATTACCATTGAACAATTACAGTATAAATATCTTCGCGGATCATGTTTAATTTTCGGTTTTGGCTCTAGCAATCCGGCTGGAAATGCGCCTAAACCGAAAATTGTAATTGTTACATAATAATTACAAGTTTTACTTCATACTTACTTGTTTTACGTGATCATGCTTAATTCTGACTAAGGCGGCTTATTCTGCGCCAAAACGTGAATTTACAGGCATCAGTGATAATATTCAAACGTGTTCTGCGTAATTCACGTATACGACGGACTACTAGCGCCAAAACCTGATACATACAAATACTATGTGATCATTACAAATACCAACGACATATTTACAATTATTATGTAAACAAATTGTAATTATTAAGTTTGGGCCTGTTACACTCCGATCGATGTTGGTGTTTTTCTTTATCAGTATCTGATTCAGCCCCAATGCTGAATTCCTGATAAGGTGTAACTCAGATTCGTTTATCCACGCAGCCTGCTCACTCAGCAACAAGACACGGAGTCGACGTATGAAGTTTTCTACTTTTATTCAGCACACATCAACAACTGCATACAATCGCCTTTTCACTCTCAACTTTTTACTTTCCAACTCACTATCAACAACTATCCACAACAACACACAGAGCATCGAATATATAATTTTTTCTCTATTCCAGAACAAGGTGGAACGATCTCGTTTGACGCAATTTACCAATCGCTTTAAACTTCGTCATCACTGTCTTACGTCATACATATTTCTTCTCCTTCCGGGAACGTACTTAACTTTCTACATTTATCGGGAAATTTCCATCGACAGTAAATAAGCAGATCTAGAGAATTCTCCAACAATATCGACTAACGAAAATTATCAACGTTATACAAAGCCTCTCCTAACAATAATGCAAACTCAAATCAAAGGTAAATAAACTTCATCATTGAATACTTTGCAAATCGAAACGATTAGATCTATCGTGCGCGCTTCAGACATACTATCGTTCGCGTTTCAACGTAACAGGGCCCATTTCCAGACGGATTGCTAGAGCCAAACTTGAAAATTAAACATGATCACGAGAAGATATTTGTAATGTTTCAATGATGATTGAAATTGCCCCTTGATAATTGTAATTTTCCTATGATATTTGTAATTATCTCATAATATTTATAATTATCAGGTTTTGGCGCTAGGAAGGCGGGGCAAATACTGATAATTAATAATGAACACTGTGGATTACCAGTATCTCTGTAAATTACACAGAACGCGTGATAACTTTAATACCCTGGTGATACTGGTAACTCTCGGCTTTGGCGCTAGTAGGCCGTCATAGTGAAACCCTGGTATGACTGAAATATCTGATCTTCCCAGACACTCAGGAAAAGGCAAGCGTAGCCAGTGCCCACACGAGTGCCCATCGACCACGCCAATGGTCTGAAGGTAGTGCTGGTGGTTGAATTGGAGAGACTTGAGGATGAGTTGAGCAGGTCGGAGGATGGTGGTTAAAGGAAGGCGGCGGGAGGCCTTAGACAGAACATTTTTGATAGCCAAGAGTCCCTCATAGTGGGCTACGAAGGTGTGCATAGAGAACAGGAAGAGGTTTGAAGTGTCTGCTGGGGCAGAAAACTCAAGAAGCCAAACATGAACAGGGCGGCATTATTTATCATCTTACATTGTGGTGGACATCCTTCAGAGTTGAACTGTGTAACTCCTTGCTAGTCCTTTTGGCACAGCTTGAGGTTTATACTTGTTCCTTGTTATTTGAAAGGATTTGTTAAAAACGTCATGCAGGCTGTTAAAAACGTCATGCAGGCTGGTAAGTTGTGGTCGTCTAAGGCTGGATAGTCCTAGTTTGGAATGGCGTGAATAATTGGGGCGAACATAAAAGCTTTATGTGAGTTCATTCTGCATCTGGGCATACGTATTTTCCTATACGTACCTCCGCCCTTCATCGTCATTGAGCGGAAGAGCCCGCCAAGCAGAACAGCACAAAGGCAGCAGGTCCCGATAGTATCTTGCCGCCGACCCTGTACCATTGAGCTGACCAGCTCTCTGTCGTCTTGACTAAACGTCGTCAACTCCGCACTTCAGCTCTCCACTGCCGCCCACTGTTGCAAGGCCTCTACCATCATCCCCGTCCACACAGTATAGTGTCTCGTCGCTCAATGACTACAGACCGGTGGTCTTAACATCACTGGTGATTACAGTATAGTGTCTCGTCGTTCAATGACTACAGACCGGTGGTCTTAACATCACTGGTGATTACAGTATAGTGTCTCGTCGCTCAATGACTACAGACCGGTGGCCTTAACATCACTGGTGATTACAGTGTTTGAGCGTTATGGTCCTCAAGCACCTCCAGCCGATTACCAGGACAATCTGGATCCTTTTCAGTTTGCTTATGAGGCCAATCGATCCGTTGACTACGCTGTCGCCATGGCCCTCCGCTTCGTCATGCAGCACCTCCAGTCCTCTTTATTGACTTTTCATACGCTTTCAATACTATCATCCCCCAGAAGCTGTACAACAAACCCCTCCTCTTTGGACTGTCCCCTTCCATCTGTCTCCGGCTACTCGGCTTCCTCTGCAACCACTTCTTCAAGACCCCTGAAACTGAACACTAGGTCGCCCTATGGCTGTGTTTTCTCACCCACCCACCCCTCTACGGCCTCTTCACCAACGATTGTGTTACCTCTCACCACTCCGTTCAGCTGGTGAAGTTTTCCGACACCACGGTCGAGGATCTCACCTGTTAGAGTGATGAGACTGCGTATCGGCAGGAGATCGACAACAACAAACTCTACCTGCATGCCCTCCAAAACGTTAGAGATGGGGTTGGACTAACGCAGAAGGGCCCAGTGGAGCCTCTCGTTATCAGTGATGAGGCAATCCAGTCAGTGGATTGCTTTAAGTTCTTGGGTAACCACGATCTCCAGCGACCTTAAGCGGGATGACAGCGGCGACGGCATCGTGAAGACAAGACAGAGGTACGTCTATTCTTGGCCTAAGCTGCGACGTTCTGGTGCAATTTTACAGTGCCGTCATGAAGAGCGTGTGTTTCTGCGTGTTTGTGTGTGTGTGTGTGTGTGTGTGCGTGTGTATGTAGGTGTGTGTGTGCGTGTGTATGTATGTGTGTGTATGTGTGTGTATGTTTGGGGGGGTGTATGTGTGTGTGTGTGTGTGTGTGTGTGTGTGTGTGTGTGTGTAAGATTAACCAAAGAAGGTTTGGAGGGTCAGACGTTTGGATGACGTCAGTGTCCGGAGGCAAGATAGCAGGCAAGTGAATGTATTGTAGTGGAACTGCTGTACAGACCATACCGCATCACCCATATCAATACAGCCTTTATAATCCACTGAACTCATAATACACCTTTATAATCCACTGAACACAATAAGCCTTTATAATCCATTGAACACATAATAAGACTGTATAATCCATTGAACACATAATAAGACGTTATAATCCACTGAACACATAATAAGCCTTTATAATCCACTGAACACATAATAAGCCTTTATAATCCATTGAACACATAATAAGCCTTTATAATCCATTGAACACATAATAAGCCTTTATAATCCATTGAACACATAATAAGACTTTATAATCCATTGAACACATAATAAGACTTTATAATCCACTGAACACATAATGAGACTTTATAATCCATTGAACACATAATAAGCCTTTATAATCCATTGAACACATAATAAGCCTTTATAATCCATTGAACACATAATAAGACCTTATAATCCACTGAACACATAACAAGACTTTATAATCCACTGAACACATAATAAGACTTTGTAATCCATTGAACACATAATAAGACTTTATAATCTATTGAACACATAATAAGCCTTTATAATCCATTGAACACATAATAAGACTTTATAATCCACTGAACACATAATAAGCCTTTATAATCCATTGAACACATAATAAGCCTTTATAATCCATTGAACACATAATAAGCCTTTATAATCCACTGAACACATAATAAGCCTTTATAATCCATTGAACACGTAATAAGCCTTTACAATTCACTGAACACATAATAAGCCTTTATAATCCATTGAACACATATTAAGACTTTATAATCCACTGAACACATAATGAGCCTGTATAATCCACTGAACACATAATAAGACTTTATAATCCACTGAACACATAATAAGACTTTATAATCCACTGAACACATAATAAGACTTTATAATCCACTAAACACATAATAAGACTTTATAATCCACTGAACACATAATTACCTTTATAATCCACTGAACACATAATAAGCCTTTATAATCCATTGAACACGTAATAAGCCTTTACAATTCACTGAACACATAATAAGCCTTTATAATCCATTGAACACATATTAAGACTCTGAAAATCCTTACGGGAAGAGAGGGGACTATAAACTGATAAGCAGCAGCAGCACATAATAAGCCTTTATAATCCATTGAACAAATAATTACCTTTACATTTCAGAGATCGCGTTGAATGGAGACTGTTCGTTAAACCTAAATATGTGCCAGAAAGGATCGACCTGTGACACGGCCGTGGGCAAGAAGTGCCGTGAGTCCACTGACTGACTGAATTTTTTAACTGTATTTGTCTCTCTCTGTCAGTGTGTGTGCGTGTATGTGTATGTGTGTGTTTCTGTCTGACAATGAGTGGGTGTGTGTCTGGCAATGAGTGTGTGGGTGTCTAACAATGAGTGTGTGTGTGTGTGTCTAACAATGAGTGTGTGTGTGTGTGTGTGTGTGTGTTTATATGGATGTGTGTCCTCTCTGTTGTTACTACAATCACCGTCGTGATGATGATGACGATGTTGAGGATGATGGGGAAGACGATGATGGTGTTGATGACGATGATGATAATGATGACGACGACGATGATGATGATGATGATGATGATGATGATGATGATGATGATGATGATGATGACGTCGACGACGATGACGATAATGATGATGATGTTGTGTAACAGGGTGGGAGTTACGAGGACAATGCAAGAACGACAACGAGTGTGTAAGCGGGACGCGATGTGACCCCACCTACAAACTTTGTTGTGAGTTGATGTTTTACATGTGGCAGCAATTGTTTGTGCAATCCTGGAGAGGATTTCCTGTCGGGACCCATTGTCTGATACAATTTATCCTGAATATTTGAAGCTATGCACTTTGTTGAGAGATCGGCCTTGGACTTTGATGCCCATGTTAAGTATTTCCATTCCACAGGCCTGGAGGTGGTGTCAAGCCTTTGTACCAGCTGTTCAAGTTTTGGTTCCTCTCCATCCAATCCATCAATGTCATCCACAAAACGGCAATTGAAGATTGCTCTACCCCGTTTGCTTACTGTGCCTTCGTGATCTGCAAGGCGATCTGACATGATGCGCTCTAGGAGGATGTCAACATATCCGCGGAACTGCTTGAAGCTGGAGGAGTATCGATGATTGACGCCCTCACCAATATCTGTTACAAGATCTGGCAGAGTTGGGAGATGGGAGTGGCCTACACCATGGACCCAGTCGCTTGTCATCGCTATTCCAAAAAAAAGCATAACCTTCAGGAGGGTGAAAATTGTTGCACCATCAGCCTCATCAGCCATCCCAGCAATGTCCTCCTGAAAATAATACTCAAAAGGTTGAAAACCCAAGCTGAACAAATCATAGCTGAAGAACAAGCAGGATTCAGGGCAGGGCGAAGTACCATGTGTTTGTAGACATCAAGAAAGCGTTTGACCGAGTCTGGCATGCAGCTCTGTGGGCAAAAATGAGAGTGTACAACATCAGCCTTAAAATTATTGAAGTCATCAAAAGCCTGTATGTCAATCGGAAACTGGTTCAGAACAACAATCGGCGTGCGTCAATGATGCCTACTCTCTCCAACACTCTTCAACATCTTCCTTGAGTGCATCATGTCAGATGCCCTTGCAGATCACGAAGCCACGGTCAGCATAGGTGTAGAGCAATCTCCAACCTCAGTTTTGCGGATGACATTGATGGATTGGCTGGAGAGGAACAAGAACTTGAACAGCTGGTACAGAGGCTTGACACCACCTCCAGAGACTATGGAATGAAAATAAATGCAGAGAAGACCAAAATGGTGACCAACAACATCAATGGCATCAACATGGACATCAAAGTCCAAGGCCAATCCCTCAACACAGTGCATAACCCCAAATAGTTAGGAGGTATTGTATCAACAAATGGGACCTGACAGGAAGTCCTCTACAGGACCATCAGTCTACATTCCAAGATAAGGCTGCTACGCTCCCTTGTCATCTCATCTTCCTATACGCTTGCGAAACATGGACCCTCACAGTAGATTTACAACGAAGAATACAAAGCATGGAGATGGGGTGCTACAAAAGACTTCTGGGCATTTCCTATACCCAGCATATCACCAACGACGAAATTCGACAGACCATCACATAAGCCATTGACCAACACGATGTGGTGAAGAAACGGAAACTCCGATGGTATGGCCACGTCACCAAAGCACCAAGTCTTGCAAAGACCATCCTGCAAGGCAGGGTGCAAGGAGGCGGAAGGTTTATAGAGAGAAATAAAAAGAGGTGGGAGGACAACATTCGACAATGGACAGGCTTGACACTGAGCGAAACCATGAGAGTTGCTGAGGACAAATATAAGATGGTGTACGCTGGTTAAACGATCATCTGTGGTGCCCTAACGACCTTCGAGTTACGGGATAGGATAGGATAGGAATAGGTGAGGAAGCGATGATTGTCGCCTTGGCCATTATCTGTGGCGGGAACTGGCGGGGTGGAGGGTGGCCCGCACCATGGGCCCATTTGCTTGTCATCGCACTTCCCAGGAAAGGTAACCGTCAAGAGTGTGAAAGTTGCCGCACCATGGGACTCGTCAGCCATCCCGGTGGGGTCCTCCTAGAAATAATGCTTAACAGGTTGAAAACTCGCGCTGTACAGGCCATAGTTGAGGGGCGGGCAGGATTCAGGGCAGGGCGAAGTGCCTCTGAACGGATTTTGAAACTCAGAATAATCTGCGAGAGAAATGCCTACAACACCAACAGCATCTGTGTCATGTGTTTTTGGACATCAGGAGGGCGTTTGACCGAGTATGGCATGCAACTATGTGGGCAACCATGGGAGTGTGCAACATCAGCCATAAAGTTGTTGAAGTCATCAAGGGCCCGTGTGGCAGGGCTACCGGTGCGATCTTCCGCGGCAGCGCCATCGGAAACTGGTTCGGAACAACGGTCGGTGTGCGTCGGGGATGCATGCTCTCTCCAACATTATTTAATATCTTCCTGGGGCGCATCGTGTCAGATGCCCTCGCAGATCACGGGGGCCAGGTCGGCGAGGGTGGTGGGGCGGTCTTTGGCCTCGTTTTGCTTATGACGTTTGTGGATTTGCTGGAGAGGAGCGGGGGCTTGGACGGCTTGTGCAGAGCCTTGGCGCCACCTCCAAACCTATGGAGTGGGGTAGGTGCAGAGGGAACCAGTGTGGTGACCGGCGGCACGAGGGACATCAGCGTGGACATCGAGGTTCAAGGCCGGTCCCTCGGCACTGTGCATGGCTTCAGGTGTTTGTAAGCCATTGTATCGGACAATGGGTCCCTGCGGGAAATCATCTCCGGGATCGCGCAGACAACTGCTGCCCTGACAGGGTTGAGGCCCACATGGAGAGATGTGACCATCGGTTTACATTCCAAGGTGGGGCTGCTGCGCTCCCTTGTCATCTCTATCTTCCTATGCGCTTGGTGAAACATGGACCCTAACAGCAGATCTGCAAAGAAGAATACAAAGCATGAGACTTTTGGGCATCACCTATACCCAACTCATAATAATAACAATAATAATAATAATAATAATAATAATAATAATAATAATAATAATAATAATAATAATAATAATAATAATAATAAAAATAATAATAATAATAATAATGATGATAAAATAATAATAATAATAATAGTACATCTACCAACAACGAAACACAAATATTGTTATGTTACACATAAGACTCCCTATAAGATGAAAGAGGGGTAGGGTAGGGAGGCGGGGACAACATCGACAACAACGAAGACGGACAGACCATCACACAAGCCATTGGACAACATGATGGCATGCTCACATAGGTGAAGAAACGGAAACTCCGATGATATGGCCACGTCACCAGATCATCAGGCCTTGCAAAAGCCGTCATGCGGGGCAGAAGGGGTGAGGGGAGAGGGGGAGAAGAAGAGGTGGGAGGACGGCATTCCAAAGTGGACTGGTTTGACCCTGAACGAGGCCGTGGGGGTTGCTGAGAACAAGGAGGGATTGGGTACGCGGATTAAACGATCATCTGTGGTGCCCCAACGACCTCTGAGTTATGGGATAGGATAGGATAGGTTTACGTGTGAACCCACCTACAAGCTTTGTTGTAAGTTGATGTTATACATGTCAGTGATGTGACCCCACCTACAAACATTGAGGGTTGATGTTTTACATGTGATCCCACCTACAAACGTTGTGAGTTGATTTTGTATATGTGACCTCCAGCTACAGACATTGTTGTGGGTTGATTTTTTACGTGTGACCCCACCTATAACCTTTGTTGTAAGTTGATGTTTACATGAGACCCCACGTATAACTTTTGTTGTAATTTGATGTTTACATGTGACACCACCTATAACCTTAGTTGAGAGTTGATGTTTACATGTGACCCCACCTATAACCTTTGTTGTAAGTTGATGTATACATGTGACCCCACCTATAGCTTTGTTGAGAGTTGATGTATACATGTGACCCCACCTATAACCTTTGTTGTAAGTTGATGTTTACATGTGACCCCCACCTATAATCTGTGTGAGTTGATGTTTACATGTGACCCCACCTATAACCTTTGTTGTACGTTGATGTTTACATGTGACCCCCACCTATAACCTTTGTTGTAAGTTGATGTTTACATGTGACCCCACCTATAACCTTTGTTGTAAGTTGATGTTTACATGTGACCCCACCTATAACCTTTGCTGTAAGTTGATGTTTACATGTGACCCCACCTATAACCTTTGTTGTAAGTTGTGAGTTGATGTTTACATGTGACCCCACCTATTACCTTTGTTGTTCATTGATGTTTAAATGTGACCCCCAACTAAATGTAGAGGGTTGAAGTTATAATGTGGTGTTACCTACACACTTTGTTGACTTGACGTTTACATGCGACCCCACCTATAACTTTGTTGACTTGACGTTTACATGCGACCCCACCTATAACTTTGTTGACTTGACGTTTACATGTGACCCCACCTATAACTTGGTTGACTTGATGTTTACATGTGACCCCACCTATAACTTGGTTGACTTGACGTTTACATGTGACCCCACCTATAACTTGGTTGACTTGACGTTTACATGTGACCCCACCTATAACTTTGTTGACTTGACGTTTACATGTGACCCCACCTATAACTTGGTTGACTTGACGTTTACATGCGACCCTGCCTTCAAACTTTGCTGTGAGACGTAAAGGACAGTGCAAATGGCAACAGTAAAATAATGTCACAATTGTGGTCCATGGTTGACAGACAAGGCAGGCAATCAGCCGTGTACCTCAGGCGACCCCTGCGAAACTGGTTACTACTGTTACACTGACGGGACACCTGCTGACCGCAAATGTAGTAAGTATGTCAGTGTCTACAATTATCTGTGTCTGTGGGTCGGTGTGTATGTGTGTGTGTGTGGGGGGGGGGGTGTGGCTAGGTAGAACCGCCGTTATTCTGACAGACACTTGAACCTCTACGTACTTCTTTTTGACGGACCCCGTTGTTTTGACGTCAATACAGTGTTCCGTTAGGGTTAGGACTGTGTTAGGCTGTGTTAAGGGTTAAGGGTTTGGGTTATGATTAGAGTTAGGATTAGGTTTAGCTTTAAAAAAATTTACAAATGTGTTAAAATGTCAAAGTAACGTATGTAGAGTGTTTCATGAAAGTAATTACGACGGCGTTTCTATACGGTTGTGTGTGTGTGTGGGTGTGTGTGTATTGGTGTGTGAGTGTGTGTGTGGGTGTGTGTGTGTGTGTGTGTGTGTGAGGGTGGGCATGTAGAAACGACGTTACTCTGACACACACATGAAACTCTACATGGTTTCTTGTGACTTTTTTGGACGGCCCCGTTATTTTGACGCCAAAATAGTGCTCCGTAGAGTTACAGCTGTTTAGGATTAGGGTTAGGTTAAGGGTTAGAGTTAGGGTAAGGGTTTAGGGTTAGGGTTAGGGATAGCTTAACAAAATTGAAAATGGCAAAATAATGTTAATGAAATGGAAAGTGTGTCAAAATAATATATGTAGAGTTTCACAACAATCATCACAACGTCGTTTCTACAAAAATGTTAGGGTTAGGGTTACGACCCCTAAGAACATCGTGAAAATGCCGGCCTGACTTGACATGGCGCATGCGCAAGGCGCGGCGGCTCAGCTACGACACTCGGTCCAGCTGCGATGTTACACTGGGTCTGCAGTTCAGTTATTCCTTTTCCAAAGTATTCAGTTATAACCACATACCGTAAGTCAGATACTGACAGGAGTGTAGATTGGACTTTCATCAGCTGAGTCCAACAGATCTATCAATGGCAACCTGCAACAGCAAACAAAATGGTTCCATTCCATTTGCTGTTTACCGGTAGAACGCTGTCACTACTCACTGTATCAGCCTGCTTCCATTGAAGAGTTCAGTGATTGGACTGAATGCGCTAGTTTTCTGATTTCACCTAAGAAACTAAATCACATTACAAACTAAGTATATTACTAGTGAATGTGTAGTTCCTTTTATTTGTCCTGCTGTAGTTAGTAAACAACTTCTTATCTCAGTGCCTTGTCTGAAGTGTCTGACTGTAGCCCAAGCAAAACACCTGTCTAGAGAAATATCGTCTACCTTATGGGATGTATTAATTATTTTGTACAGCTGAATCCAATCACCTCTGCATCGTTTGTCCTTTCAAATTCAATGATGATATCATTGATGGCAGCTGCACCGACCTCTTTAACCAGGTTTGCAGCACATCTTTAAACAAGATTCAACCCTTGACCACACGGAAATGCACCCTTGGCTGATTATTCTGCACTAAATTCCAGCCAAAAATACATCAATCAAAATACTACTTGCATTTCAATGTCCTCGATCAACTCATCTTATTGTGCGTGGGTCCGGGTCGGCCATGATATAAAGCTTGTTCAGCACTGCACAGAATGATAGTTACGCGTTTTAAAATTCGTCTGAAATGAGCCAAAGGATTCTAGATGCTTCCAGTTATATCTGGAAACTTCTTGATTTAGAAGACTTAAAAAAATAGATGACTTGTAATTTAGAATATTAGAGTTATAATTTTCGGGAAAAAACCGGTATCAAGTATATAATGTGTTAGGTTTAACAAGCAACGTGACAATACATTCTATGCACTTTCTATCAAGAATATAATGTGTTTAGGTTTAACAAGCAACATGACAATACATTCTATACACTTCTATCTATTAAGTATATAATGTGTTAGGTTTAACAAGCAACGTGACAATACATTCTATACACTTTCTATCAAGGGGGATGGTTGAAAGGCACCTACTGGGATTGCCCAGCAGCTCCTGATCAGCCCGCGAGGCATCCAGAAGGCTAATGATGGGCTGCCCAGGAGTTGATGGGAACCCAGAGGGCCTCTGAGGGGCTGTCCAGGAGTTGATGGGCACCAGGGGTTGGCTGTCTAGAAGTTGATGGGCTCCAGGGGTTGGCTGTCCAGAGTTGATGGGCTCCAGACCCCAGAGTTACTCCAGCTTAGGAGTTGATGGGCTCCAGGGGTTGGCTGTCTAGAAGTTGATGGGCTCCAGGGGTTGGCTGTCTAGAAGTTGATGGGCTCCAGGGGTTGGCTGTCTAGAAGTTGATGGGCTCCAGGGGTTCTGCAGAGTTGATGTCCAGGTTGGCTGTCCAGAAAGGCTCCATGGCTGCCCAGAAGTTGATGGGCACCCAGAGGGCCTTTGTAGGGCTGTCCAGAATTGATGGGCTGTTGCCAGAAGTTGATGGGCTCGTTGGCTGTCTAGGAGTCCAGGGGTTGGCTCCAGAAGGGCTCCAGGCTGCAGAAGTTGATGGGCTCCATGTCAGAAGTTGATGGGCTCCATGGCTGTCCAAAGTTGATGCTCCAGGGTTGTCTGATGGGCTCCAGGGGTTGGCTGTCTAGTTATCCAGCTGTCCAGTTGAGCTACTGTATATGGGCTCCATTGGCTGTCCAGGAGTTTCTAGGGATATGGGCTGCCCATTGAACCCAGACTGGCCAATTTATACTGGTCATCTGATTGCGCAGGAGTATAGGATGAGGAGTTTTATATGGGGAAGTCAAATCTATTATATTGGATTGTTACTGACTGAGGAATGTTGTTTTGACAGAGTTGTTAATAATGCTGTTATTTGATAGAGTTGTTCCTGACAAATGCTGTATTGTGACAGAGTTGTTCCTGACGAATGTTGTATTGTGACAGTTGTTCCTGACGAATGTTGTATTGTGACAGAGTTGTTCCTGACGAATATTGTATTGTGACAGAGTTGTTACTGACGATTATTCTATTGTGACAGAGTTGTTCCTGGGCGTGTCGTGTCAAAACAGAGCCACACACTGTCCACCACATTCCATCTGTGACTCGGACAATCTGTGTCGTAAGTTTACTACTACTACTACTACTACTACTACTACTACTACTACTACTACTACTACTACTACTACTACTACTACTACTATTGCAACTACTACTAATACTATTATTATTATTGTTATTATTATTATTATTATTATTATTATTATTATTATTATTATTATTATTATTATTATTATTATTATTATGCTAACAATAATGCAAATTCTATAAAAAGCAGGAGAATCTCATGGGCTTTGTTCTTCTAGTTTAATGTACAATAGTGAATATTTGGAGACAGAGGTCAAGATCGTATCACAGTCAAGATCATTGAAAGATCAAACTTAGAATTATTTAGTATTACTTTGCAAGTTAATGTCACTTTCCAATTTTTTTTGGGGGAACGAAGGGGGAGAGTGGTGGTTTCTTTTTTTCTTTTTTTCCGGGCAGGGGCTGGTGGTTTTTTTTTGTTCCAGGAAGCACATATTTCCCTATTAAATATTTCAAGTTTCATTAGGGCCATGTGAATTATATAGGCTTAGCCTTGTAGTTGATATTATTGTATTTTACGACTATGATAATGATGATGGTGATGATGATGATGATGATGATGATGATGATTATGATGATGATGATGATGATGATGATGATGATGATGATGATGATGATGATGATGATGATGATGATGATGATGATGATGATGATGATGAGCGGTCGGGGAGGACTGCAGGAGTAATACAAAGATCTGTGCCGTTGGCGCCTCCTGTGATCCTACATTCAAAAAATGTAGTGAGTACTGCACAAACACATATTATGCATTGCATACATACATTAACGGACAGACTCCTCCTACTATTACTACAACTACTACTACTGCTGCTGCTGGTTTTGCAATAATAATAACATAACCTCCACACTGGCCTTGTTTATTTAATTGATGTGATGTTGAATGTGGTCTTTCCTATCCTAACCTATCCCGTTACTCCAAAGTCGTTGGGGCAACACAGGTGATCGTTTAACCATCGTACTCCATCTTATTCTGTCCTCATGGCATCGCTCAATGTCAAGCCAGTCCATTCTCGAATGTTGTCCTCTCGCCTCTTTTTCTGTCTCCCTCTTCTTCTGCCTCCTAGCACCATGCCTTCCGTTTATTTACCACTGTGAGCATGTCATTGTGTTTGTCACGGGGTATGATGTAACCCTCACGCTTTATCCTATGGGGACCGCTAGTGAGTCACCCTGTGGATTACTTTAATAAATTTATTTGTTTAGCTCGGTCTGTGTTAAGGCTGGGGTACAGAGATAGATAGAAAAATGGTAAAAGATTACTGTCACACTAGCTTTCACACGGCTATGAATCATATGTAGTCCAGCCACTTGATAACAGTTAAACATCACACATTTATTTCTTCTACTCTATACAAGATCGTCGATGTACTAATCTACCTTATCAGTTAAA
This sequence comes from Oncomelania hupensis, assembly GCA_036898135.1. NCBI lineage: Eukaryota > Metazoa > Mollusca > Gastropoda > Littorinimorpha > Pomatiopsidae > Oncomelania > Oncomelania hupensis. The sequence goes on from CM072522.1 coordinate 35,916,365, forward strand.
TAGTCACTGTGAATAATTCGATCGCTGATAGTCTATGCAGCTAATTGTTCATCCTCGGGCACTGGAGGTTAATGTTCATGAGAAGTGGACTACTGTGGTCCTGTAGCTCTCAGTTTTTGTGCACACACTGTTATAGACTTAACTGAGTCTGGCGTGCTGTGCTGTGGTCGGTTTCCTGACAACTGTGTTGTCTTCTTCTGGGTTCTTCCCTGTGGTTAGACTGGTGGGTTTTCCTCGCAATGCTGGGGATACCTCTGCAGCCAACGATGCGTCGACGTGGTTTCGTCTGATGCTGTGTTGGGCGCACTACAGAACGCCTGATCGTCTGTAACATATGAGACGAAATTCTGCACAACCTTGAATGATAGGTGTGTGCAGAGCGTCTCACTGAAGGTCGTAATAGCCCTCAGTGATTAGCTCCACATCTACATATATAAGCGACGAACATTCTGCTAAGTCCGTGGTCCACTGGAATCTCCACTCTAAGTTCCTATACATCCATAAATATAAAACATGGCTACTTATACACATCAAGAATTAATAATATTATACACATTCATTTGTACAGCCACTGGTCTAAGCACACATATAAGTTAAACAACAGTGGTTCCGTACAAAATTCAAGATGGCGTCGGCCGGTCGTCTTTTTGCCTCGTGGTCAGCTTCGCCACGTGTTCAGGCAAAGTCGGGCTAACAATTCAATTCTATGCATAGCAAATTCCACAAACATAATTCAACAATAATATAATACATCACGATGAAACAGAAGTATGTTCATTTACCTTCGTGACAATGTCAGGCAGTGGCTACTTGAGTGAATTCGGATTTTCACAAGTACTGCGTCCTAGTCTTTTCTGGAGAGATCTACTGCTAACTGCGTAGCGGTGTAGCTGTTAACTGTTCCTCGGTTTAAACACGACTGCCGGTCTAGCTCTCTATTCGAATTAGTCAGACCTGGTTGAGTCTATTCAAGCTGTGTTCCCATTGGCGGATAATTGACTCGCCTAACATAATTACGATGATGTCATTGCCTGAGCTAGAGTCAACGGCCACTGTGTGTAAGCGGCAGTATACTATTGTTACGCTTGATTACTTCCATCGTCTGCTGCTGCCTACCATTAACATTCTAAGATTACATAGACTAACCAAGCTAAATATTAAAATAAGCAGAGTAAAACTAGTCCTCTCGCGACAGTGTTGTCTAATTGCTTGTGTGAAGGCCTGTCGAACTTCATCGTTTGTGATGTGCTGAGTGTAGGAAATACCCAGAAGTCTTCTGTAGCACATCATCTCCATGCTCCCTCCCCCCCCTCGTGGGGTTGCCGGGGGTTTCTGTATAAATAGTATCCCCACTTTCTGGAAATTTAGTGTTTTAAATTCCCACTGTCGCTGTATTTATTCTTTGTTCTTTCTCATTCCTATTCTGTTCTAGAAATCTACCATACTATCTTCTTCGCTAGACCGGTCACCTATCTTTTTTCTTGAAAACTCTTCAGGGACAAAACTCCTCATTTGTGTGTAGGTCTATTGGATCAGCTTGGGAACAGTGGACGCTTTTTGCAAAATTGTCGCTGGTGCTTCAGATGATAGTACTATTTGGCAATGTAGGCATTTTATATGTATATGTTTTGTTGATATTTTATAATTGTATTTTATTTTGTTTTTGTCAACGGGGATTTGATAAATTAGAGTATAGCCTCAGCGTCCCCTGCGTGGGATGCCTTTATAGTAAAATGACCGGCTGGTGGAGTACCTTTAGTGTTATCACTAGGGTTGTTTCAGCAGATCTTTTATACGGAGCAGGGGTGAGTCCACTTTCAGCCAAGTTGTGGTCTTGATTATATGGTCCTGATTCGGCTCTCTGCAGTCCGTTGGGGACCCTGTAAGCAATGAGTAACACTAACTTATCCGCTGGACCCTGTAATCAATGAATAACACTAACTTATCTCCATGCTGCGTATTCTTCGTTGAAGGTCGAGCGTCCATGTTTTGCAAGCCTATAGGAAGATGGAAATGACAAGAGAGCGCAGCAGCTTTACTTTAGAGTGTAGACTGATGGTCCTGTCTTTCCAAATGGACTTCAACCAAGCAGCAGTTGTTTGTGCATCCAAGAGAGGACTTCCTGCCGGGACCCATTGTGCGATACCATGGCTCCTAAATATCAGAAGCTATGTACCGTGTTGAGGGATTGGCCCTTGGACTGCAATGTCCGTGTTGATGCCATTGGTGGTATTGGTCACCATTTTGGTCTACTTTGCACTTATTTCCATTTCAAAGGCTCTGGTGGTGGTTTCAAGCCTCTGTTCCAGCTGTTCAAGATCGTGTTCCTCTCCAGCCAATCTATCAATGTCCTCGACAAAACGGAGGTTTTTGGAGATTGCTCTACCGCCTATGCTGACTGTGTCTTCGTGATCTCCAAAGGCATCTAAAGTGATATGATGCGCTTTAGGAAGATGTTAAAGAGTGTTGGAGAGAGTAGACATCCTTGGAGGTGGCCTCGTGTCGCAGTGGGTAAGTCGCCGGTTTCATATGCCGAAGGTCGCGGGTTCGATTATCGCAAGAGGCGAATGTATGCGACTTAGATACGAGACAATTGAGGTCATCGAGGGTTTTCTCTGGGTACTCCGGTTTTCTCCCTCTCTTCAAGAATGGTACTGGACGCAGTCATTATAAAAATTTCAAAAATAAAAATTCGATTTTCTTTCGGTCTTCCAATAGCGATCTCCTTGTCTTTACACCACCTGTTTGAGTGATGGATGTGCATTTGTTGTGTGTGTGTGTGTGTGTGTGTGTGTGTGAGGGTTGATGAGACAGGTGAGCCTGTACAGATCGCCGCTCTTTGAGCCTGATTGATTTGGGGAAAGGCGCATATATAGCATCCAGCATTATTATTATTATTATTATTATTATTATTATTATTATTATTATTATTATTATTATTATTATTATTATTATTATTATTATTATTATTATTATTATTATTATTATTATTATTATTATTATTATTATTATTATTATTATTATTATTATTGACGCACACCGATTGTTGTTCTGAACCAGTTCCCCATAGGCTTTTGATTACTTCAATAATGTTATGGCTGCTATTGTACACTCTCATGGTTGCCCACAGAGCTGCATGCCAGACTCGGTCAAATGAAGTCTACAAACACATGATATAGATATTGTTGGTGCTGTAGGTATTTATCGCAGATTCTTCTGAGGTTAAAAAGCTTCGCAGCGGCACTTCGCCCTCCCCTGAATTCTGCTTGTTCTTCAGGTATGATTTGTTCAGCTTGGGTTTTCAAACTGTTGAGTATTATTTTCAGGAGAACTTAGCAGGAAAGGTTGATGAGACAGAGGGTGCTGTACATGCAGGTTTCACACATATCTTTTTACAGATAATGGTGAGGTCAATCATTTCTTCTCCTCCTGCTTGAAGCAACGTCCACATCGACCACGTCTTTGGGGCCAAGACAAACCACACTGTACTCGTTGATTTTGACTGTGGCCAACAACCTGGAGAAGATTAGACCCCGCTAGGTCTTTCTTGCCGAAGATGTGTGTGATGTACGATAATGTATGATGAAAAGAACCACACTCCAACCCTTAACGGTCGTCACGCGAGTCACCAAGGATCGCGCCTTTTGTTGGCCACCAGGACGGAGGTGATAAGTGTGCTACTGATGGACAATTTAGCGAAATCCGCACGAGACAACATCGTCATATGAACCTGAATTGTCATGACCCTAACTTCGGAGGGATAATTAGTAGAACTGGCCCACGAACTGGACCACTATTGATTAAACATTTTAGGTATCAGCGATCTGTGCTGGAAAGGTCAAGGTGAAGACAAAGGCCCCTGGCTTTATTTTAGCGGTAGATATAACAGGCATTAGCTAGGCGTTGGAGTATTGGTCCACAAAGATATTCTGGTCACTGTCACGGTTTGCCACATTTGGAGGGAAATTTGCATCACTGCTCATTTTGTGAGCTGGTGAAGTAGAATCAACACAATGACCACCACCTTCAACTCGGCTGTGACAGGTGCCTCCGCTGAAATCCTTGGCAATCACCGCCCAAAGAAGAAAACCGTGGATCACACCTGAACTTTTGGACCTTTGTGACAAACAAAGAGATATGACAAAAAGAACAACAAACAGCTGATGCCTACCGAAAAATCAACAGTGACATTCGAAAATGCACGCGCACAGCAAAGGAGAACTGGATAGAAGATCAATGCCAGGAAGTAAAGAACAATCTGAACAAGAACAACAGCAAGAAGTCCTACCAAACTGTGAAGCGGCTGACAAGTGTTAAACAGCCCACAGTCTCCACGACCCAATACAAGTTGGGCTTGTGCCTTACAGAAGAATAAGAAGTCTTGGATAGATGGATAGAGTGCTGTTCTGACCTTTACAACCATACATCAAACGGAGTCCCATCAGTTTTAGCATGTCCCCAGAATAGAGAAGAAGAAGAAATCCTCCAATTTTCCGAGAAGATGTCGAGGCAGCAGGGCAATCGCTGAAGAATGGAAAATCAGCGGAAATGGACAACATACCCGCAGAATTGTCTGATACAATGGCTCCTAAATATTTGAAGCTATGCACCATGTTGAGGAATTGGTCTTGGACTTTGGTGTCGTGTTGATGCCATTGATGTTGGGTCATCATTTTGATCTTCTCTGCACTTATTTCAACGGCTCTGGAGGTGGTGTCAATCATATGTACCAGTTGGTCAAGTTCGTGTTCCTTTCCAGCCCTTTAATTAGTGTCAAAATCTGCTCATTGGTATTTCGCCCTGCTCTGAATCCTGCTTGTTTATCAGCTATGATTTGTTCAGCTTGGGATTTCAACCAGTAATATTTTCAGGAGAACTTTGCTGGGATGGCTGATGAGGCTGATGATGCGGTAATGTTCACACTCCTGAAGGATAACCTTTTTGGGAAGAGTGATGACAAATGACATGGTCCATTGTGTAGGCCACTCCCCAC
>CM072522.1:35923857-35986357 GCA_036898135.1 Oncomelania hupensis
CAACCTTGGCATTCCAGTCGCCTTGCACTATGACTATGTCCTTCCTCGGCACTTGGTCAATGGCAGCCTGCAGATATTCATAAAAATCATCGCTGTCGTCATAGTTTGATGTTGAGGCGTGGGCCTGGATGATGGTGATGTTGAAAGGGGCTGCTCTAAAACGGATGGTAATAATCTCTAAAGATTGGGAGGCTACCCATGACAGTGGCTAGAATGTCTTTGTTAATCAAGAATCCAACGGACATTTGGCTCGTTCTGATTCCCGACTATTTTAAAGTATTCCCAGTGTCTGTTTAAAACAAAGTGGCCATATTTGTGCTGTGTTATCAGTAGAATAAATACTGCCTTTCAACCTCTGTTAAGCTTTAAGTCTGAATGTTTTACCTAATTAAGTAGTTAGATCCTCTCACTGACTGACTAACATTACTGACTAAAAGCCTACAAAACTTACTACAGTTATTGACGTCGTGATAGTAACAGCAACACTGTCACTGTGCTGTGCCTGTTGCAGCGCAGCCTTATGGGGGTTCATGCTCACCAGAGTTGTTGGGGGGTTGTGCTGTGGGCACAGCCTGCGACTCTAAACTCCGCAAATGCCGTACGTCACTGCTTGTCTTTTGATTGGTTGGTTTACTTGAGGCTTGGACTAGGAATATACAAATTATTGAGTTACCTAGTGTTGCCCTGTCCAGTCACCTCAACGCGCTGCCATGTCATGCTGAAGGTGAACTTTTCATTTTCAGTTTAAGTTTGACATCAAATTCTTATCCCAACAATTTAATGATAATATTATGCTGTCTAGCATGCTGTCTCCATTTGTTGTTGTTGTTGTTGACAAGGCAGAGTGGGTGGGTGGGATATGGGGAAGTTAATGAGATAGGCTATATAAAAGTGATTAAATAATAATAATAATAATAATAATAATAATAATAATAATAATAATAATAATAATAATAATAATAATAATAATAATAATAATAATTAAAGTAAATAATGCATTATTTATTACCATTTTCTACCTTAATACATTGTCTAGCAGATTCTGTTAAATAATGCCTTATCTTATATAGGTAAACACACCACTATTTAGAAGCAATTATAAATATTACGTTATTTAACGTAATCTGCTAAATAATTAATATAGGTAAATACTTTCTTCCCTGTCGGGGTGCCGGGGGTTTCTGTATAAATAGTATCCCCACTTCCTGGAAATTGAGTGCTTTAAATTCCCACTGTCGCTGTCTTTCTCCTTTGTTCTTTCTCATTCCTACTCTGTTCTATCAATCTACTAAACGATCTTCTGTGCTGGTCCAGTCACCTACCTTTTTTCTTGAAAACCTTTCCAAAACTCCTCATTTATGTATGGGGTCTGTTGGTCAGCCTGGGGATATTGGACGGTTTTTGTCAGATGGTCATTAGGACTTCTTGTGATTTAGCTATGTAGGCATTTTGTATGTATGTGTTTTGTTGATATCTTATAATGATGTTTATATTTTATTTTGTTTTTGTAAACGGGGTTTCGACGGTATAGCCTCAGCGTCCCCTGCATGTGATGTCTTTATTGTAAAGGGACTGGCTGTTAAAGAGCCTTCAGTGTTACCACTAGGGTTGTTCAGCAGATCTTTTATACAGATCAGGAGTGAGCCCTCTTTCAAACAAGTTGTGTCCTTGATTCTGTGGTCCTTTCCAAGTACAGAAGGGTGCTCTGTTAGTACATGGCAGTGCTTTTAGTGCTTTAATTTTTTTTCCCTGTTATGTACATGGGAGTGCTCTATCTGGGACGAACTGTTTTCTGGACAAATTTGAAGAAAAAGGGTTTAGGTAATGGTCAGAGTTAGACGACGAAATAGGTCAACTTGTTGACGAAAAAAGAGAAGAGCAATTTATTTTATCTAATTCTTTTATTTTTAGATGTATTTTGCGCTCTTTCTGTAAAAAAACAACAACAAAACAAACAAAAACGCTTTCTGATAACTACATTTTGTCCGTGTGCATTTATCTGTATCTATCTATCTATCTATCTATCTATCTATCTATCTATCTATCTATCTATCTATCTATCTATCTATCTATCTATCTATCTATCTATCTATCTATCTATCTATCTATCTATCTATCTATCTATCTATCTATCTATCTATCTATCTATCTATCTATCTATCTATCTATCTATCTAGAGAGAGAGAGAGAGAGAGAGAGAGAGAGAGAGAGAGAGAGAGAGAGAGAGAGAGAGAGAGAAAGGTACATGTATATGTGTGTTTATATGTATATATATATTATGTGTGTAGTGGTTCCCCCACAAGGAAACTGTGACGGCAACAAGCAGTGTTCTGAAGGGTTGGACTGTAAACAAATTGAAGCCAAATACGTCTGCTGTAAGTAGTCCACCATTTCTATTTACTGTGTGATTGTATGTGTGGGGAAAATGATGGTTCTGTTATCAGCAAGAATAAGGGTAGGCCTCCAATATTAGCAAATGTAGATGCTATAGTCTAGGGCTTTGTTATCATCTACTTCATGTCTTTGTTATCGTCTGCTTTAGCCGATAAAAAAAATCTCTTTTCACGGACCGGTTTTGTGATTATTTAGTTCTATGATATTATATTGTTGTTAGTCTGGTTCTTGCAAGGAGATATTGGTCATGTTTTTTTTTTTAATTTTAAGTTTTTTAATGAGAGCTAAATTTTGATTGGTTGAGCTGGTATCATGAAAGTTCATTCATGTATCTTCAAAGACAAATCTACTTCTTCTTTTCTTGATGTAGCCGTGCTGGCTACATGAATTTCTGACCATACCATACGCAGGCCTTATACACTGTCTCTGTTATGTTTAAACTAGCTGTGTGCAATAACTTGATATATACTTTTCAGATCCCTTAAAGCACATGTGTCTAGATAGTGAGGGCCAGACACATCAATGACTTATAGTTCATCCTCCCCCCAACCCCACCCTCTTGTCGCTGTCGTTGAGAGGGCATCCAGAATTTCGCCCGCGCTGGTGAGAAATAAAATCCAAATGTCCAACTTCGAGTCGATTAACACTTCTTGACTTGCTGTGACTTTCTTTTGACTTCGACTTTTGTCGTGCTTTATTGTGACTTTGAATTTTGTCTGACTTTATTTGACTTTGTTTTGACTTTTGTCTGGTTTTATTATGACTGACCTTTGTATGGTTTTATTGTGACTTTGACTTGTGTATGGTTTTATTGTGACTTTGACTTGTGTATGGTTTTATTGTGACTTTGACTTTTGTCTGACTTTGTTACATTACATGATTATTGCTTTAGGTCCAGCGAACTCTTTCGAGCCAAATCAGGACCAGTATAGCCGAATCATGGCCACAAAATCAAGACCACAACTTCGCTGAAAGAGGACTCGCCCCTGATCCGCATAAAAGATCTGCCGAAACAACCCTAGTGGCAACACTGAAGGCAATCCACCAGCCGGTCACTTTACAATAAAGACATCCTACGCAGGGGGCGCTGAGGCTATATTCTAATTTATCAAACCCCCGTTTACAAAAACAAAACAGAATTTAAACATCATGATAAAATATGAACAAACCACATACATGTACATATACAATGCCTACATTGCCAAATAATAATATCATAGGAAGCCCCAGTGACCACGTGGCAGAAAGCGTCCAATATTTCCAAGCTGATTCAACAGACCTCACACACAAATGAGGAGTTTTGTTCCGGAAGAATTTTCAAAAAAAAAAAAAAAAAAAAAGATAGGCGACTGGTCTAGCGAAGAAGAAGATAGTATAGTATATTGATAGAACAGAGTAGGAATGAGAACGAACAAAGGAGAAAGACAGCGACAGTGGGAATCTAAAGCACTAAATTTCTAGAAAGTGGGGATACTATTTATACTGAAACTCCCGGCACCCCCACGGGGTTAGTCTGACTTTGTTGTGACTTTGACTTTTGTCTGGGTTTATTATGACTTTGACTTTTGTCTGACTTTATTTTGACTTTGTTTTGACTTTTGTCTGGCTTTATTGTGAGTTTGAATTTATTGTCTGGTTTTAATTAGATGTCTGTATGGTTTTATTGTGACTTTGACTTTTGTCGGGTTTTATTGTGACTTTGACTTTTGTCTGACTCTATTTTGACTTTGTTTTGACTTTTGTCGGGTTTAATTGTGACTTTGACTTTTGTCTGGCTTTATTGTGACTTTGACTTTTGTCTGGCTTTATTGTGACTTTGTTTTGACTTTGACCTAACTTTGATTTGACATGACAATGTGCAGCCCTGGGAGTGGGCGACAACTGCATCGCGGATCCTACCTTTTGTCCTGAAAATACCCAATGCTCAACCGACGGCAAATGCAGTCAGTGTCTCACCTCTCTCTCTCTCTCTCTCTCTCTCTCTCTCTCTCTCTCTCTCTCTCTCTCTCTCTCTCTCTCTCTCTCTCTCTCTCTCTCTCTCTCTCTCTCTCTCTCTCTCTCTCTCTCTCTCTCTCTCTCTCTCTCTCTCTCTCTCTCTCTCTCTCTCTCTCTCTCTCTCTCTCTCTCTCTCTCTCTCTCTCTCTCTCTCTCTCTCTCTCTCTCTCTCTCTCTCTCTCTCTCTCTCTCTCTCTCTCTCTCTCTCTCTCTCTCTCTCTCTCTCTCTCTCTCTCTCTCTCTCTCTCTCTCTCTCTCTCTCTCTCTCTCTCTCTCTCTCTCTCTCTCTCTCTCTCTCTCTCTCTCCCTCCCTCTCCCTCTCTCTTTCTTGTTTGATAACGTGACTTACCCAGCTGACTGGGTGAAAGCTATTATAGTACCAATTTTTAAGAAGGGAGATTTCGGTGTTACTGATGATTACAGAGGGATATCTTTATTAAGTTTAGTCAGTAAATGCTACACGTCTGTGCTGACTAAAAGACTAGTGGAATGGGTGGAGGAACATAGTAAAATCACGGAATCGCAGGCAGGTTTTAGGAAAGGTTATTCAACTACCGATCACATTTTCACCTTAAATGCTATTGTCGAGCGATGTTTAGGCCATTCACAATGCTGTTATGAGATTGTAGACATTTGTTGAATGATGCATGTGTCGAAAGCCTTGGAATTGAGAGATCCAAAATGGCAAAAAGAGGAACCCCATCGAGTGGCATTTTATTCTGGCTTGTTTGCTTCAAGGTCACATAACATTTATGTCTAAGTTGCTTTTACATGTAACTTATTGTTGTTGTTTTTTTTATTAATGGGACGATTTATATATTTATAAACTATGTTTAAAGGGGTAAATTAGGTGTTTAAAGTTCTTCTACAGTATCAGAATTGTAGGTCTAGTTGTAGGATACTTTTGCATACGAGTACTGTCCCTTGGAAACACGAGTTTTCTTGTTTCACCACATGAGAGTTACTCCAAGGGAATCAATAAAACAAAAGGTTGCGTCCCTTATTTCAGCGACGCGAAGTTCGCTCACTCGTCTTTCTGCTCAAGTTATACCAACACGGTTGGGTTGGAACGGCTGCACGCGAATCCTTCATGCAGCGAAAGGTTAACCAGTGTTTTAGATCCTAAAAATTGTGAGGGTATTCATACCTCCTGAGTCAAAATGTAAAGGGTATTCATACCTCCAGCTGGATTTTCAAACGGTACAGCCATTCGCAAGTACTTTGTTGTTTTATCTTCATTAATTTGTGTGCAAGTTTCTTGACATCATAGCATATGATATTGTGACAATGTCTAGTGTGTTGTAAAGCAAAACAGACTGTTCTTGACTTAATAAAATTGTGAAATATCCGAGATGAAAACATTGTTTCATGTACAGTACATGCCTTCAATTTAGTGTCCACAACAACAGAGAGAGAGAGAGAGAGAGAGAGAGAGAGAGAGAGAGAGAGAGAGAGAGAGAGAGAGAGAGAGAGAGAGATGTTCTCTTCACAAAATTAATACAAAATGTGTTAATACATGACTGTGTAACAATTTTAACTGTCTTTTATTGTGTACTGTATTCATTATTTCATGCTTGTTAATTGCATAAGTAAGTCTGCAACAACTTTAAATTGTCATTTTGAAATCGCAGAAAAGGATGCAACAGTTACATTAATCAGTTCCAAACTCATCACATGTTATTCATAGCATGAACTGAATTAAAACACATTCTAAACTCCCATACAGAAGCTCAGCCAGTGTCTTGCTTTCATTCATGCTCACTCTGCCCTTGAAAGCAAAGAAAATCGGATTCAAGATAATTATCATAATTATGCCTAATGCGAAAGAGCGGCCAAACAAATGAATATCACGCTAAACGATGCTAAACAAGTGTTCCATTTTCAGCACATTTTGATATGGTTCCTCTCACTGCGGAACACTTGTTCAGCATCATGTAGCATGTCTGTTTCCAGGTGCCCTGAAACACTCTTGACAGCCATTTTCTAAGCCAATCTTTCGACAGCCAACCACAGACTCTGAACTCTTTTCTTTTGTCTTTGTAAACTCGTGGGCGTCCTACTACATCCTATGTGTCTATGTAATTGAGGCCTACGAAAGACGAGACTTCCCAGCCTGCGAGCCAACCTGTTTCTTTTTGAGTCTTTCACTCGGTTCTGCTCACTGAAACCGAAGTAGAGTTTCTTCCCTTGCGTATACGTCATGATCGGTCGTCTGCTACGGAAGCCCATAGGTACTTGAAAGTTGCAATTTCTGCTAGTGATCGTCGAATCTCAGTACAGACAACAACTACAAAAAATGCGGAACCTACGTAAGTACGTTGCGCAAGTTGCCATGACCGTACCTCCGCTGATAAATTTCTTTACGTTTTCAGACCTCTTCCAAGAAAAACCATTACGTGATCAGACCCCCTCTTGGCACTCTTTTACGTGATTTTGAACGCCAAGAGGTATAATACCTCCAAATGTACGTGATCTAAAACACGGGTTAACGAAGCGAACCTCCAACGGAATGCAATCTATATTTCTCTAATGGCTTGACTATGGCCTTGCTAGGTTCATATCAACACTTTTCCAGTTCATATACAATACCGATGTATTGACTTGACTGCGGTTGTATTGCATTGTTTAGGACTAAAAATCAACGCGGATTGCAGTAAAGATCAAGACGCCTGTGACATTGGATATCAGTGTGACCACAGCCAACGTCGGTGTCGTAAGTATCACGTCTGTGTCGTACGTATGACGGCTATTTTGTAAGTGTGACGCCTGTGTCGTAACAAAGAACGCCTGTATCGTAAGTGTGACAACAAAACAACGTCTTTGTTGTTAGTGTGACGCCTGTGTCGTAAGTGTGACGCCTGTGTCGTAAGAGTGACGCCTGTTTCGTAAGTGTGACGCCTGTGTGATGTTTCGTGTAAGAAACGGTTTGGATTAGCCCTAAAAAAAAAAAAAAAAAAAAGATTGTAAGACAGTATGAGAAAAGTAAAATTTCAGCGGCTTGTTATTTGCTGTCCACCAAACTGTGTCTGTAATTCCTCAACTTCGTATCCTGTTATAATTAAATTAGGTTGTGGCAGAATATTCTAATATAAAACACAGATGCCAACCCTTTATTTTGTCACAGGACTCACTGAATGTATTGTCAATTTGAATGAAATATATAGTATATATAATATACTGTGTCGTAAGTGTGATAACAATAACAACAAAAACCACTTGTGTCGTAAGTGTGACCAAAAAAGACCCATTTGTTGTAAATATGACAACCAGCAAAGCTTGTGTCGTAAATGTGACCAAAAAGCCCTGTTTCATAAGTATGACAACAAAAAGCCATGTGTCATAAGTGTGACAACAAAAACCCCTGTGTCGTTAATGTGACAACAAAAAGCCCAGTGTCGTAAGTGTGACAACACAAAAACCTGTGTCAAAAGTGTGACAAAAAAACCAAACAAAAACTGTGTCGTAAGTATGATAACAAAAAGCCCTGTGTCGTAAGTGTGACAACAACAAAAAAACCTGTGTCGTAAGTGTGACAACAACCAAAAACCTGTGTCGTAAGTGTGACCAAAAAAAAACAAACATGTGTCGTAAGAGTGACAACAGCAAAAAACAACTTGTTTGGTTAGTGTGACAACAACAAATGCTGATGTCAAACCCTCAATCCTCCAACAACCACAAATGCTGATGTCAAACTCCCTCTTAATCCTCCAACAACCACAAATACTGATGTCAAACTCCCTCTTAATCCTCCAACCCCTTGCCATATTCCTCTCTCCCCACACATCCATTCCCCACCACTCTCTAATCTCTCCGTCCCCTCTATATTTTGTTAAGGCAATAATCCGGGCAGCGCGTGTAACAAGACGGATGAGTGCACCAGTGGTCATGGCTGTGATAGCCAACAAATCTGCAGTAAGTGTCTGTCTGCTTTGCTTGTCTCTCTCTCTCTCTGTCTCTCTCTCTGCCTCTCTCTCTCTCTGTCTATATCTGTCTCTCTCTTTCCCTCTCTCTGTCAAGAAAACAATGGAGAAGAACAATAAAAGCAATAATAAAACATATTAATTTACAAATAATTATAATAATAATAATAATAAGAAGAAGAAGAAGAAGAAGAACAACAACAACAACAATAATAATAATAATAATAATAATAATAATAATAATAATAATAATAATATTACTACTACTACTACTACTACTACTACTACTACTACTACTAATAATAATAATAATAATAATAATAATAATAATAATAATAATAATAATAATAATAATAATAATGAGTCGTATAAAGTTCTCCAACTTTATTCAGCAAATACCAACAACTGCATACAAGATCACTTTCCGAAAATCATTCCAAAAATCTTTTTTTTTTTACAAGTAGGAAGTGCATTACTTTCCCTTCCTCAGCGTTTTCACTGCTGCATCAACCTCTTTTCAGAGAATTGGGAGGATTTCTTATTCTTTTCAACTCAATTCAATCAATTTAATCAATTTATTTAAAGTCTGTTCACAAATTTTGTGATTTTAGACTATAAAACAAAGAAACGAAATAATATAAACGATAAGGTGGAAAAAGGAAATAATAAATAAATAAATCATAAATAATAATGATTAAAAAGAAAACAAAATTGAAGAAAAAGAATACAGCAGCAACAACAAACCCAGAAGAATTTATACTGATTAAACAATGTAACCTAACATTGAAGCACCATCATCTTAACTTCTAAAATACATCGAATAAAATAATTATAATACTTTTTCCATCTGTGTACACGACATAATAGATGCGATTGTCAGCATCAATTCATTCTCATTGGCTAATTTTTTTTTACATCATTGTACTGTGTGATAACGGTATACATATTATTTTCTATACATAATTTGTTCAGACATGGGCAATGTACTATCAAATGTTCTACAGTCAGAGCATTTGAACATACACATTTAACGTCTTTAGAAAATTTAGTTTTCCATGAATTTAATTTTAACTTGTAGACAATTTTTGTCAAATGTCTGGAGCTAGACAAAATATTATTGTGTACATTTTTAAGAAAATAATTGTCTACTATTGAGATCAATTCATAGTAGGAGAGGCTCATGTTATGATTAACTTCAGTAGGCTTACTTGCACCATCTTTAGCTAGTTTATCAGCTAATTCATTACCCTTTATTCTTTTCTGTTCTGGGGACATGCTAGAACTGATGGGTCTCCGTTTTCTTGTTGTGGGGCAGTACAATGTCCATCTATCCAATCTTCTTGTTCTTCTGTAAGGCACATGCCAGATTTACTTTGGTGTCGCGTCACCCGAGCGGGTTCCGCGACGTTCACCTCAACAACGAGTGTAAGGAATAAAAACTCAAGCAAAAGAAACTAACACAAAATGTCAGATGAACAATCACACTCTTTTAATCAACAAGGGCACACACACTCACAGGATAATGGGATACTAAACCACCCTCAACCCCTATAAAGACCCCCAACCCAGTATTTACTAAATTACCTCCCTTGTCTAACTGAAAACCCCAGAACTATACACAAACCGAATGCCCACAACAATATGCAACAATAGTGACAATCAGTTAAATTTCAGATAAATACAATTCAAAGTTGAATCCACAATCAGAAACAAATCTTAAAATTCAATCGTATGGAATTAGCTAGCTTTACAGTTCAGAATCACTGTTCGTAACCTAACTATCTATTAACTGAGTTTGGAGTACACTACAGCAGTTAATTACTCAGATAAAGAAAGTGATTTACACTAGATATGTTTTTAGGTGTGTGAGGTGCGAATCTGTATGTGTGTGGATGCGGTGTAGCTGGGATCCTGTAGCCGATGGAAACTTCGTCTGAAGCAACGGCAGGTCCAGGCGATGATGGAGGGTCACACCCAGCAGTGGCGCCGATAACCAAAGGGGGACGTAACGGTGGTGGCGGTGAGCCCAGGCAACATCCACACCTCCCAGCGGCAAGGGTAGAGGTCTCAGAGCTGACGTACCCACGGCTCAGTGGTACAGCCGCGATACGTAGGAATCGTAGAATTATGCCAGTGGTAGTGGCATAACAGTCGTGGTAGCAGTAGATAAAACGGAAGATAACGGCAATGGGAAAAGTGGAAAACGTAGTAGCAGTAGACAAAACAGAAGATCAACGGCAATGGCAAAAGTGGAGAAGCCCAATCTGTGGACAAATAAAGAGTCTCACTAGTTTGTCCACAAAACTTAAACACTTCATAACAGAATACGCCTTTCGCCGTCCGCCATCTTGACCTGTTTATACATGCATCTCAAAAACACAATGTACTTCTTAATTCTATAATTTTATCTCTGTCATGACACATAGTTGTTTATACAAATATATATAATGATTACAACTGCACTTCCAGTCACACGCTAGCGATTCGTCTCATCCACACTTCCATCTTCATCACCCCTCTCTACGTTATAATACATTATGATCATCTCCCTTTCATTCGCAATTATCACGCTATAATACAAACATGCTTCCCTCATATTCATCACCTTCATCACCCCTCTCCAACACAGTACATTGTCTCCCTTCCTTCACATTCATCACCCCTCTCTCTCTCTAACATGCATACTTCATTGTCACCCTTTGACCCACTTTGGCAACAACAGCAACGACATTATTTATACAAACGTTTAACCAAGAAAATCATATGAAAATCGTATAAAAATCAACATACTACTATTTATCAAAATACATCCCTTCCCCCCTCATTCACCATCATTCATTCACGTACGCAGACTCGGAGAACAGCCACTAAGGAAAAGAATATTGCAGGTTTCAACTCACCCTTTAGGTCCTCGGCTTGTGGCACACATAACACGTACACTGCACGACACAACACTATACAACACAGTACAGCACACACTGGTTATTAGTCTAAGAGTTCAAGTTCGTTTCCTGGCTAATGCTTAGATATGCATTGGAACATCTCAATACTTGTGAAGTACTTGAGCATTGGCAGGTGCCCAATCGAAGGTCACACAGCCTTAGAGCTGAACTCTACACCTATACTTCTCAATAGATGGCAGTCACAGTCCTCCCACTACAGACTTTTTAACATCCTTGTCACGACGAGGGCAACAAGACCTTGGGTGGTTCGAAACACAACGAACAAATACCCCTACAGAAGACGTACTCTAACCTGACACACAGTCACAACGTTACTTCTGTCAAAAAGACCGACTGCTTGCAAAAGCAACCAAAATGACTCTGCTAACCAAATCACATACCAGCACACAGGACAACATTGAGTCGAGCTCAGTAACCCAGTTTCCTCATGCATTGCATTATGCTCCTTGCGTTAATCACGTGAAACCCATACTTACTTATCTTTCATACGCAGTAAAAGAAACTGCCGAATCGACTATGTACACTGTATCGCTAGAGATGTGCAACTCTGCACAATATATATTATCTCTAGTACGTGCTGAAAACTCGTGTCGTCACATTTGGATCGTGGAGACCTTGGGCTTTTTAACAATTGTCAGCGATTTCACAGTCTGGTAGGCCTTCTTGTAGTTGTTCTTGTTCAAACTGTTGTCTGTTTCCTGGCATTGATCTTCTATCCAGTTCTCCTTTGCTGAGCGCTTGCCTTTTGGGATGTCATTGTTGATATTTTGGTAGCCATCAGATCCCTGTGAGGTGGGTTTTTTTTCGCCTCTTCGTTTGTCAAAAGTTCAGGTGTGATCCACGGTTTCTTCTTTGGGCGGTGCTTGCCAAGGATCTCAGTGGCGGCACCTGTCACAGCTGAATTGAAGGTGGTGTCATGGTGTCGACATCTACTTCATCAGCTCCCAAAGTGAGCAGTGGCGCAAATTTCCTTCCAAAGGTGGCTTGGACTATTTCTGACACCTCCGGGTCTTGCAGTTTGTCCAAGTCAAACTTCAGTTTAATGCACTTTGCTGTATGATGATGATGAAGAAGATGATGATGATGACGACGACGACGATGATGATGATGATGATGATGACGATGATGATGATGATGATGATGATGATGATGATGATGATGATGATGATGATGATGATACACAGGAATACAGGTGCAGGGATCGTGCAGTCAGATACAGGGGGGCTGTATGGCTGGAGCAGCATGTGGTAGCAACAACAAATGTGCCTGCGACACCTCCATCTCACTCCAGCAACAAGGCATCTGTGGTACTACTTTTACATTATACTATTTTATTTAAAATTTAATTTCGTTGCTGAAAGAGTGGGGATGGAAAACCAGGAAACCATGCCTAATGTTCAAACCTTGGTCCTGTTCATTTTCTGATGATTTTGGAGTTGGCATTGAGTTCGTTTGTTTTTTTCTCTTTTAATGTTGTGACATTATACTTGTTATTTGCTAAAGAGGTTGTGGCCTGAAACAGTAATACTCTTCTTGTCTTATCTTGACTTGACTTGACATGATTTGACTTGAATAGTCTTTTTCTAATCTTGGTTACTAATACATCACAAAACATGCATAATACATCTGACATCTGTAGACGCTCTCTGAAAAACGATTTTATCTCAACTGTTAACGACTAACAGGGGTGATGTCAGCACGGCATCACTAGGCAAAAGTCTTCTACACAGAAGTCACCGACCAGGATGGAGGAACCTCATGTTACTACAGGTTCAACGACCATGCACACGTGCTCGGGGCCAAGGCGAGCCACACTGTATTCGTGGATATAGGCTGTAGCCAACAGCCTGGAGAGACCTGGGTCACTATGCATGAAGTGTTAGTCACCACCCGCTGGTAGTGCTACATTTTGATGTCGCTGCCCTTCCCAGCATGCTTCATGATCTGCTAAATCTCAGAGTTTACCTTTGGCACTTCGATCTGGATATTTCCAGGTCTCTGAACAGCTTCAAGTTTCTTTCGGAAATCGTTGTCCCTTCTTTGGAGTCTGTTTTACTAGCACTTTGTCGAATCTTGTCAAAAAAGTTCGCAAGTGTTTTATTCACGGGACCGGCCAATTTTTCTTTACTGTCGAACTCTTGTTCAAGATCCGGCAAAACATGATCGTTGTGATATGCACTGTGAAATAATCTTCCACCGAACGGCACGCATCGCCAATGTCAGCGTCCAAACTCTCTACTGCCAAGTTCTCGCCCTTTCTCTTTTTCCCGTTACCTCGTGGTCGACTGTTGAAAATGACATTATCATCACTTTCGTTTTGAGAATCAGAACTACAATCTTGTTTCTTCCGAGATTCGGGAGATTTGAACAGACGAAGAATGTCTTCGTCTTGTTTCATCATAAAGTCCCATTCTTCTCTGGAAATAGTTGCTGCTGGACCATTCCCTGTCGGATTCGACACGCCGGTCGCCATTGCTTGTAATGACTTTTCGACCAGTTTCAATTTCGCAGTCAACATTTTGATAGAACGCCCACATTTCAGGCTTCGCTTATCTCTGCTTTTCTCCCGTCGTTCCTTATCATCTTATCTCCGCTTTTCTCCCGTCGTTCTTTATCATCTTATCTCCGCTTTTCTCCCATCGTTCCTTATCATCTTATCTCCGCTTTTCTTCCATCGTTCCTTATCATCTTATCTCCGCTTTTCTCCCATCGTTCTTTATCATCTTATCTCCGCTTTTCTTTCATCGTTCCTTATCATCGTCGGAAGATGATGAGGAAGAAGTAGGAGATGCATTAGCATCAAGCACTTTATTTCAACCCCAAAATTCATTCAGGCACTTCTACGGCAATGTTTGCCATTCGCCACTCTCAAGGTCATCTGCATGCGCCTTTCTCAAGAATACGCAATTCCGGTAAACTGCGTGACGTAAAAGTGCTTTTAAATGCTTACTAAAAGGTAAACAGTACATCAGATTGCCCCGAAAGTTGTAGTGCTGAAGCAAGTGCATAGTGCACAGACTATGAACTGTTTCAGTGCAGAGTGCACAGACTGTGAACTTTTTAAATTAAAAGAGCACATATTGTAAACGGTTTCAGTGCAGCGAGCACATATTGCAAACTGTTTCAGTGCAGAGAGCTAGCCTATATCAAAGACTGTGAATTGTTTCTGTGCCACATATCACAGACTGTGAATTGTTTCAGTGCATTATAAGACTGCGAACTGTTTCAGACATGAAGTGTTGTAGTGAAGTATATAACACACACATGAATTGTTTCAGCGTATTTTATCACAGACATGAATTGTTTCAGCGTATTTTATCACAGACATGAATTGTTTCAGCGTATTTTATCACAGACATGAATTGTTTCAGTGCCCAAACCAGGACTCGCAGGCGCGCCGTGTGGTGGAGCTTGCGAGGACGAAAACGCCGAGTGCAAGAACGATGTCTGTCTGTGCAAACAGGACCTTGTCGCTGACCCTGTAGACTTCCGCTGCAGTAAGTAAACCCTCCTTAACACTCTATTACACACTCTAACATACTCTAATACTCTCTAACACACTCTAACACTCTCTAACACACTCTAACACACTCTTAATACTCTCTTTAATCATTATGCTGACTGATACTAGTATCAGTATTATTTTCTGTAAATTACGTGTTCAAAAACGGAGAGTGTAATAACATTATGTTCAACATTCAAGGCGTTTGAACATACGCAAATTGACATCTTTGGAAAATTTAGTTTCCCAGGGATTTAATTTTAGCTTGTATATAATTGTTAAATATCTAGAGCTAGACAAAACAGTATTGTGTATGTCACGTGGGGTTTATGGGCTCTGCACAATGGAATTATGGACCCTCACGTTTATTCGGTGGGAACTGCTAGTAAGTCACCCTATGAATTACTTTAATAAATTTATTTGTTTAGCTCGTTCTGTGTTAAGGTTGGGGTACAGAGATAGATAGAAAAATGGTAAAAGATTACTGTCACACTAGCTTTCACACGGCTATGAATCATATGTAGTCCAGCCACTTGATACCAGTTAAAATCACACATTTATTTCTTCTACTCTATACAAGGTTTTCTAGGTACTAATCTAACTTAAAAAGTCTCAGTCAATGCTAATAGTTCGATCGCTGATAGTCTAGGCAGCTGTTATATCTTCCTCGGGCACTTGCTATTATATTTCATGTAGATTTGGACTACTGTGGTCCGTTTTACAGTTTCTGAAGAGTTGGACTACTGTGGTCCGTTTTACAGTTTCTGAAGAGTTTAAGTGCACCTTCGTCGATTACACTTAACTTTCTGATGGTGCGGTCGAAGTCCTTCTGTGAGGTAGCTTCTGGTACACCTTTGTCGTTGTGTAGTTGGGTTCCCTTGCCACGCTGTGGGGTCTGACAGGGTGTTTTTCAAGGTAGCTCTTTCCGACTTGTGCGTTAGAGGCTCCTCAACCAACTAGTCGTTTCTGTGGAGTGGGGTGCACAGGATAGCTCGGGATAGCTCGGGATAGCTCGCCTGCTCGTCTGTAATATAAGAGACGAAATTCTGCACAACCCTGAATAATCGGTTTGTGCAGAGCGTCTCACTGAAAGCCAAGTAGCCCTCAGTGATAGCTCCACATCTCTATACATAAGCGACGAACATTCTGCTACTTCCGGGGTCCGCTGTAATCTCACTCTAAATTCCTATACATACATAAATATCAATCGTGTCTAACTATACACATACAGAAGTAATACTAATATAAACATTCAGTGGTACAGCCACTGGTCTGCAAACATACATATAAGTTAAACAACAGTGGTTCCGTACGGCATACAACATGGCGGCGCAACCGGTCGTGTTGAGCCTCGTGGTCGGCTCTTCCATGTGGTACGGCAAATTCGGATTAATAATTCACATTTATGCATAGCAAATTCTTCAAACATAATTTCAACAATAATATAAATATATCACGATGAAACAGAAGGGTGTTCATTTACCTGTTTGACAAGGTCAGGCCCGTGATGACTTGATAGAATTCTAAGATTCTAAGTCCTGCTTCCTGGTCTATGAGTGAAGAGATTTCTCTACTGTGGAGATGTTGACTCTACCTCGTCTCACACACGACTGATTCAAACTGTGCTAGGATCTGACAGTCAGGACTGCTCTACCCGCTAAGCCTGCTCTCATTGGTTAAAACGGTCAAATTCAAAGCTCAAGTGCTGACTCACTGCGTTGTGTGTGGCTAGCTCGCTGTGTGTGGCCTTTAATTGCTGCTGTGTACTCTACTGACTCTCTACTGGTACAAAGACTACACATGGCTAAATAGTAATAAGCAGAGTTAAAACTAGCCAGTTCATGACAGTGTAAATGTTGAATAAAATATTTTTTCAATTATGGATGTCAGTTCAAAGTCGTGATTTACCTCAGTGGGTTTACTGGCACCAACTTTGGCTAGTTTATCGGCCATTTCATTACCCCTTATTCCACAGTGTGAAGGAACCCAAAGAAGATCAACTTAAACTCTCTCTGTCTCTCGCTCTCTCTTTTGTACAGCGACAAAACCAGTCCCCCACAGCTTCCAGTTAGAGGCCTCAAAGTTCTCTACCTAGTTCGGTTGTCTTTACAAGAACATATTAGCTGATAATGAACTGATGTTGACAAATGGATCTATTATATCGTGTAATCAAATAGGAAACTTGGTATAATTGTGATTATTGTACGCGATATACTTTTATAATTACGATGTTAATATTTCAATGTGAAGAGTTGAATTGTTTAATGGTAATAAAGACTATCTTTCTGTTATGATTACTTGTAATGTTGTCATTACTTATGATTATTATTATTTTAATTTTTTAAAAATTAGTTATTTATTTTAATTCAGTCTGATATTTTACTTAAGTAGTGAACAGACTATAAATAAATTGATTGAATTGATTTATAATACTCTCTAACACATACTCTCTCTCTCTCTCTCTCTCTCTCTCTCTCTCTCTCTCTCTCTCTCTGTCATGCGTGCTCTCCGGCATGCTTTCCAAAACATACCTAAATGACAATAAAGTCGTTTTAATTTACAGAATACTGAGCAACCGAGCTCCTGTTTATTTAGTAGCACATCATCATCTCGTTATTCATCTTTCACACATCATTTAACATTTCCATAACCACCCTTAGACATATCTAAAACATCTGTAGCGTGTTCTGGTGTAAGCATGTGAAATTCTCTACCACAAGAAGTAAAGGAAATTAAACCATTAAAATCGTTTAAAAGTAGACTCCACAACGTTGTATTTCTCCTTTAATCCTAATATGTAAAATGTGCGTTTACCCTGTGATAATTTTAGTTGTTGATGATATGTGTGTGGGTGTGCGTGCGTAGGTGTGTGTGTATGTGTATGTGTGAAGGGAGGAAGGGTGGTGGGGGCGGGGGAGAACGGAAGGGGTATCGGAGGGATGAAGGAAGGAAGGAGGGGAGGGGGTGTTATTATATTCCTAATGTTTTCTTGCCATAGTTTGGGTATATGATAATTTCACATTAATTTTTTTATTATTATTTAGTTTAGAGGTTTTTTTTTTGTTTGTTTTAAATTAAGGATTAGTGTAGAACAGATTCGTGGGACCTAATGCTATTTTCCTATTCAAAGTTTCGACTTTGACCTCTCTGTATGTCTGCCTCTGTCTGTCTGTCTGTCTGTCTCTCTCTCTCTCTTTCTCTCTCTCTTTCCTGTACAGCGATGCGACAAGACCAGTCCCCACCGCTTCCAGTTTGAGGTGTGGAAGTTCTGTGCCTAGTTGGGTTGTCTTTATCATTTCCGGCAGTGTGAGAATAGGCCAAAATCCTATGTTCAGTATACATGACCATGCTTACAGCCAAAATCCTATGTTCAGTATACATGGCCATGCTTAAGCCAAAATCCTATGTTCAGTATACATGGCCATGCTTACAGCCAAAATCCTATGTTCAGTATACATGACCATGCTTACAGGCAAAATCCTATGTTCAGTATACATGACCATGCTTACAGCCCAAATCCTATGTTCAGTATACATGACCATGCTTACAGCTCAGCCGCATGGTTATGTCATTGCCCCTCGCGCTCACCTTGCACAAAATGGATGGGGATTATCGCCCTGCATCGCGCTGTTGTTATTCCCAAAAAGGCTAATGTAGGTGAAGGTCGGTGAATCACCATCTTTATTGTCCCCACATACGCAAAGAACAATTATTTAGCAGTGTAGAACGATCGTTGATAGTCACAGTCACACAAAACAATCAGTGTAGGACGATAGTCCCAGTCACACAAAACAGGCAATGTAGGACGATAGTCCCAGTCACACAAAACAGGCAATGTAGGACGATAGTAGGCTTACCAGTCACACAAAACAGGCAGTGTAGGACGATCATTGATAATCACAGTCAAACAAAACCGGCAGTGTAGGACCATCACTGATAGTCACAGTCTAACAAAACAGTCAGTGTAGGGCGATCATTAGTAGTCACAGTCACACAAAACGGGCAGTGTAGGACCATCACTGATAGTCACAGTCACACAAAACGGGCAGTGTAGGACCATCACTAATAGTCCCAGTCACACAAAACGGGCAGTGTAGGATCATCACTGATAGTCACAGTCACCCGAAACAGGCAGTGTAGGATCATCACTGATAGTCACAGTCACCCGAAATAGGCAGTGTATGATCATCACTTATAGTCATAATCACCCGAAATAAGCAGTGTAGGACGATCCCTGATAGTCACAGCCACAGAAAACAGGCAGTGTAGGGCGATCATTAGTAGTCACATTCACACACAAAAAATTCGTTATAGAATAAAACATCAATTGATAAAAGCAAGCAGCACCAAACTTCCATTTAACCATTTGATCTCAGCTCCCAGCTGAACTACACACAAACTGGAGCATTCAGCCTCTCCCCCTTCCTTCCCTTCACACTCCCCACCCCATTACGTTTCCAATCCACGGCACGCACAGCTACCGGGAAAAATTAACAGGCCCGACCCCGTCTTTCATTTGTCATTCGTCTGTCTACCATTATCCATGAAAATGACGTAAATCAATAATATTGTATTGTATTTTATGAAAATGACGTAAATCAATAATATTGTATTGTATTGTATGAAAATGACCTAAATCAATAATATTGTATTGTATTGTATTAAAATGACCTAAAGCAATAATATTGTATTGTATTGTATGAAAATGACGGTAAATCAAACACAATAAAGCAATAGTATTGTATTGTGTTGTATGAAAATGACGGTAAATCAAACACAATAAAGCAATAATATTGTATTGTATTGTATGAAAATGACGGTAAATCAAACACAATAAAGCAATAATATTGTATTGTATTGTATGAAAATGACGGTAAATCAAACACAATAAAGCAATAATATTGTATTGTTTTGTATGAAAATGACGGTAAATCAAACACAATAAAGCAATAATATTGTATTGTATTGTATGAAAATGACTGTAATCAAACACAATAAAGCAATAATCAAATAACACTGATAGTAACAATTATCCATGAAAATGATGGTAATCAAACACAATAAAGCAATAATCAAATAACACTGATTATAACAATTATCCATGAAAATGACGGTAAATCAAACACAATAAAGCAATAATCAAATAACACTGATTGTAACAATTATCCATGAAAATGGCGGTAAATCAAACACAATAAAGCAATAATCAAATAACACTGATAGTAACAATTATACGTCAATCCACCTACCACACTAACGGTTTTTTTTAGAAATAAAAAAATACCTTCTTATTACTAGTGTTAATAAATAGCCTCCATAAATGTAGTGGAGACAAGAGAACAATAGCAGGGAAGGAAAAGAAGAGCAAAAACCCACCATCTGTAACAAGAATCCCCACCCATTGTGTCCTCCAGTACACCAAAACCAAGTGTAGAACTTCTCGCATGCAGAAGTCTTTCATACCATCCGCCATCTCAGTCCTGAATGGTATAAGGTAGCTGGAACAATGTGCTGTCCCTACCCCCCCCCCCTCGCCCCCCCGCCAACTCCCCTTCCCCATAACCCACATGTTGTAGTATAGCGCTGTTGCAAAACTAGTGCAGATAGAGTTATCCGTCCCTGCCTTCACCTATGCCAAGGACACCCGCTAGTTCCGGTTGAGTATTAAGCATGGCCGCACGTAGACGGAAGACTTGTGGCGGAGAAAACAGTATTGCGTTTGCTGCCCTAATTTCGCAGGAAAAGTAATTGAAGGGCGCATTGTCAAGTTACACACATTACCAGCTAACAAAACACTGAAACGACTATGGGAACAACGTTTGCGACTGATTCGGAAAGATTACAACAATGTAAAATAAGATTCAAGATTCAAGATTCTTTATTGTCCAAACACAAGGCATGGATATTTGTTTAGCAGTGCAATAAGGAAGGAGATAACAACATCAAAATTATTACAAACATGGACATACAATATTGATACATTTGATATACTATCAAAAACAACTTCCATACCAAAATACAAATCTATAAACACTAACACACATGCATAAACAGATAACCAGCCACATACCCATGTGTACACATTTAACACACAGATAATTATTCCACAGTATATGCAGTGTGGGGCCGGGTAGCTCAGTTGGTAAGAGCCGTCTTGCTAGTAACCGAAAGGTCGCTGGTTCGAATCCCGGATTGGTCAATGTGTGATCATATTATTTTCCCCTTTACCAACAACTGGCCCGCTGGTGTCAGTATAAATCGGTCCAGTAGTCACCTATATACGAAAGTGTCGTGTGACTATAATCTACAAACAACAACAGTATATGTATACACAACTACAACACTCACCCATTCTTCCATGCCTTAGATCCATCCTAGATAATAATAATAATAATAATAATAATAATAATAATAATAATAATAATAATAATAATAATAATAATAATAATAATAATAATCATTATAATAATAAGAGTAATAATACAAAATAATCATAATAATCGTAATCATTAGAGTAATTAATAATTATAATAATAATAATAATAATAATAATAATAATAACAATGCAACTACAACTAATAATAATAATAATAATAATAATAATAATAATAATAATACAACAGCAGCACCAACAGACAACTAATAATTAATATATGGTAATAATGATATCTACTGTATAATAATGTTATCTTCTAGATAAACTGCAAAATTAAAATTTCTCAATTAAAAAATTAAAGCAAAGAAAAAGAAAGAGACTTCGAATTTCTCGTGAATGTAGGTCACTGACAAACGAATTAGGCCTACTGAACAAACAAATCAGCAATCAATGTTTAGGCAAGCAGCCATCCTGAGTAAAATTTGAACGATTGTACAAGAGAAATATAATTCATATAACCCTCCATCTTTCTTGCTTCAACCGGAACTAGCCGAACCCAAGGGCCGCAACCGATCCGCCACTTTCGCTTTCATTTTGAAACAGCGCTATAGTGACCACGTGTATCATGTAGTAGCCTAGTGCTCCTATCATCATTATGATTTATTGTCATGGTGTCTTTATACCCACACCTCTGCCTGTATTTGATCACTGAAACTGTTGACACCTGTAGAAGCTTGTGTTTTTAGTCTTATAAAATGTTATGCTAGATCTACTTAACTGTCTCAGAGTAGGTAACGTGTCTCAGTGCGCATTGAAGAGGACTATACACTGTGCATATATGTACTTTATTATTGTTGTTATTATTATTGCTATTGTTGTTGTTATCATTGTTATTATTATTAGGAAATGGGGAATGCTATTATTAGCCCACTGCTGAGAACTAACAAAAGCAAATCAGTGGTCGATAATAATTCGTAATCACACATAATGACGTATTATGGACAATAATCACACATAATGACGTTTGATGTACAGAGTACGGGCCGGAAGAGTCGTGCGTCAACAACAGGGTGTCGTGCCTGAAAGGTATGACATGCAGCAGACGACAGAAGTGTGGTAAGTAACAACTTCGTGGTCGTCATCGCTTGTTACTGTGTGATACTGATTTAGTAATATGACAATGACGTGTTACTGTGTGATACTGATTTAGTAATATGACAATGGCATGTCATTGTGTTATACTGATTTAGTAATATGATAATGGCCTGTCATTGTGTTATACTGATTTAGTAATATGATAATGGCATGTCATTGTGTTATACTGATTTAGTAATATGATAATGGCATGTCATTGTGTTATACTGATTTAGTAATATGATAATGGCCTGTCATTGTGTTATACTGATTTAGTAATATGACAACTAGTATGCTACTGTGTGATACTGATTTAGTAATATGATAATGGCATGTCATTGTGTTATACTGATTTAGTAATATGACAACTAGTATGCTACTGTGTGATACTGATTTAGTAATATGATAATGGCATGTCATTGTGTTATACTGATTTAGTAATATGATAATGGCCTGTCATTGTGTTATACTGATTTAGTAATATGATAATGGCATGTCATTGTGTTATACTGATTTAGTAATATGATAATGGCCTGTCATTGTGTTATACTGATTTAGTAATATGATAATGGCCTGTCATTGTGTTATACTGATTTAGTAATATGACAACTAGTATGCTACTGTGTGATACTGATTTAGTAATATGATAATGGCATGTCATTGTGTTATACTGATTTAGTAATATGATAATGGCCTGTCATTGTGTTATACTGATTTAGTAATATGACAACTAGTATGCTACTGTGTGATACTGATTTAGTAATATGATAATGGCATGTCATTGTGTTATACTGATTTAGTAATATGATAATGGCCTGTCATTGTGTTATACTGATTTAGTAATATGACAACTAGTATGCTACTGTGTGATACTGATTTAGTAATATGATAATGGCATGTCATTGTGTTATACTGATTTAGTAATATGACAACTAGTATGCTACTGTGTGATACTGATTTAGTAATATGATAATGGCATGTCATTGTGTTATACTGATGTAGTAATATGACAACTAGTATGCTACTATGTGATACTGATTTAGTAATATGACAATGGCGTGTTACTGTGTGATACTGATTTAGTAATATCGTAATGGCATGTTACTGCGTGATACTGATTTAGTAATATGACAACTAGTATGTTACTATGTGATACTAATTTAGTAATATGACAATAGCATGTTCCTGTGTGATACTAATTAAGTAATATGACAATGGCATGTTACTGTACGATACTAATTTAGTAATAAGACAACTTGTAAGTTACTGTGTGATACGGATTTAATTATATGATAACGGTGATGTTAGTGTGTGATATGAATTTAGTGATATGACAACTGGCATGTTACTGTGCGATGCTGATTGAGTTATATGACAACGAGCATGTTGATGTGTAATAATGATTTAGTAATATGACAACGGGCATGCTACTCTGTCATACTGATGTAGTTGATTGCAGATGTATCGGTGGGTCGCAGCTGTGGTGGACCAAAGCGTCAGTGTACTGACGACGCCGTGTGTGACAGCGACCAGTGTAGTAAGTCTCTCTCTCTCTCTCTCTCTCTCTCTCTCTCTCTCTCTCTCTCTCTCTCTCTCTCTCTCTCTCTCTCTCTCTCTCTCTCTCTCTTCCCCTCTCCTTCTTATTTCTCCTCTTCCACCCTTGCCTTGATTTATAAAAAAAAATAAAAAAATTAACCTAACATTTAATGGAGCTGCTGTGTGAAAACTCTCTCCATCTGGAGTGTAAAACATTGCGACACACTGTTTTCTGTCAAATGTAAACTATGTAGGCACATGCGTGTGATAATATCCTGGAGAAGATACGATTACCTTACAAGGGGAGTAAGACCTGTAGATAGATTGTGCGTTGAGCTACCTCTATCAGACGTTCTTTACCAAGATTCCTAAGCGATATCAGAGACTAGATCACAGTGCTTGGTCACATACAAGTTTATATTTGTTCTCGGGTTTCAAAGTATCATTGGCTCACTTTTAAGAAATTATTTTTGCTAGTCAAATGACTAGTTTAATTGATCTCAAGGGAAGAAGAGCTAGTGGACACACAACAATACAAATAGAATGACACCAGTCGTATATGTGATTTTCAACTTTTATTATATAAAAGTGTCAATACAAATTCTAACATGACTTTAATGAAATGTAATTAATAACTATAAACTGTTCAATGTGCTGGGAAATTCTTTAGCAAGTTTTCGTTATCATATGCTAAAAAGTTCTATGTGTTTGATGGTCTAATATTGTTCCGAGTATTTGCATCAATTTCTGTGATGACGCACGGAATGTTAAGGGTTGGTGGTCGCACTGCACTTTGAAGTGTGCGCCATGCAGGAACAATTTGAAATTTCTGGATGGCCCAGACCAATGGCAAGCATTCTGTTTCTACTGTTGCGTAGTTGTGTTCAACTTTATACAGTTTTCGGCTGGCATACGCGACTTGCAGAAGGAATGCAGAACATTAGGGTCAGCTTGTAGCAGTATAGCTCTTAATCCTTGATTGCTCGCATATGTGCGTTATACGAACAGTTGGGTTGCATCGGACAACTTCAAAATTGGTTGTGAGGTAAGTTTGGCTTTTAGGGTTTGGAAGGAATCCTCGCACTCGGCATTCCATTCTATTTTCTCGGTCGATTTCTTCTTGGATAGTTTGGACAATGGCGCGGCAATGGAAAGTCGCAAAGTAGAACTGGATAGACGAGCAATGCTAGGAAATAGAGAACAGTCTGAACAAGAACTTTGGAACTTTGGAACTTGGAACTTTGAACAACAGCAAGAAGGCCTACCAGACTGTGAAGCGGCTGACAAGTGTTAAACAGCCTGGTCTGTGATATGGTCTGTGTTACACTCGTTGTTGTTTTTTTTTTAATCAGTAGTTGATTCAACCCCGATGCTTGAATCCTAATAAGTTCGTTTATCCACGCAACCTGTTCACTCAGCAACAAGGCAGGAGTCGTCGTATGAACTTTTCCAACTTTATTCAGCGTACATCAACAACTGCATACAATCGCTCAATCACTTTTCCACTTTCTCCTCTTTTCAACACAGTGTATCAATTATATAGTTTTTCTCTACTCTAGGGAACGTTGGAACATTCGAGCGTGACGCAATTATAACCAATCAGAATAAACTTCGTCATTACTGTCTTACGTCATACAACTTTCTTTACAGTCTAAGAATTTTCTCAGCTATCTGTATATCTACCTAGATGCTTCGATCGATATTAAACAAGCACCCTAGAAAATTCTCCAATAATATCGATTAACGAAAATTATCAACATTATACCAAGCTTCTTTTAACAACAACGCAAAATCAAATCAAAGATAAATACACTCTGTTATTGAATGCTTTGCAAAACAAAACGATCGGATCTATCGTGCGCGTCTCATACGTACTATCATGCGCGTCGCAAACGTAACATAACCCCCCTACACAAGAAGAAATTTACTTACTGGAGCTGGATCAGCTTATCTCTGTCCACGATGGCGGCTTTGGAGTTGTCGGCGACCTTCAATGGCGTAGACGTCTTGTCTCTGTTGGCCTGGGCCCTGGTAGTGACAGCACCGACGATCTCTGGTCGGCAGGGCTGAGCCGGAGTAGCCACATTATCCCGTAGCAGCTCTGCAAGGTCTCCATCGGGAAATGGCAATGGATCCCCCTCCGCAACCTCGTCGTGTTGAGTTGAGGCAAGACCCCACTTAGGATCGGGGTCGTCGAATCGTCTCGCGCCGTCGATATTCCCGATCATCAAATCATACAGCTGCTTCTTCAGGCAAACCGCTTCTACTTCGCCTATGTAGAAAGGGGTGCTGACTTGAATCTTTGTAACTGACGCTTTCACACATTTGCTGTCGGCCATAAGTGTCCAATTTGAATCGTCAGTGAAGTGTTCTTTAGCGATTAGATCTTCTGTGACGATGACCCCACTGCAGCCTGAATTTCTTAGGACAGTCACTTCATGATTTCCGACGCGTCCCTTGGAAACAGGCATGTTCTGGACGGTCACAGCTGCGCTGGCGACGACGGGGATGGATTTCCCGTTGGCAAGGAGAAGTTGGCCATCGTTCATGCACTCTTGCACGTCTGCAGGAGTAGCTGTGCACTCAGTCTGTCTCTGAGAGACACCTAGACCAGCCTTTGCAACAGCGTATACCTGATTTTTGTTCTGTTTATACAGCTGAGCTCAAGGAACTTTGAACATAAAATATTATTCGGGTTGAGCCATGTTCTTATAGTAGGCTGTGGCCGAGAGTCTAGAGTCAAATATATCGCTAGGCTACATTTGGTAATAAAGTATGAATTCACTCTTTTACAGTGGTTGATGACAGACTTTGGCTGGTTTTGATTGCCGGCTAAATCAAAGTATTCATAAATTTATAACGTTTGTGTAACACGTTATTGGTGACATTGATAGTGCGACGTTCTAGCTGACACTGTTTGCGTGACGTTATGGATGACAATGATGGTGTGATCTTATAATGACGTAAATAGTGTGACGTTGTAGAGGACGCTGATAATGTGAAGTCATAGATAACAATGTTGGCGTGATGTTGTAGATAACACTAATGGTGTGACGTTATAGCTGACACTGATGACATGACGTAATAGATGACACTTATAGCGTGACGTTATAGACGACACTGATGATGGGACGTTATAGATGACACTGATGGTGTGACATTATTAATGACATTGATTGTTGGAGAACTATTAAGAAATAGATAAATGAGGTGGTTGTTGGTGATGTGTTTATGTTCAGAAGTGGCGTTGCTTGGGACCTGTCAGTTGCCGGACGGTACAGCACGTGGCTGTGCCAGTGGGTTTCAATGTGACACCCGCACGCGACAGTGCAGTGAGTCTGCGTCTTGTCTACACTTTCTGTTGCTTACTACGTTGTTCCCACACACAGTTATACAACCAGTACAGTTGTTCAAAGTACAATGTTCAGTCCATGCCGTATAGTTGTTCAAAGTACAATGTTTAGTCCATAACGTGTAGTTGTTCAAATACAATATTTAGTCCATGTCATATACTTGTTCAGAGTACAATGTTAAGTCCATGTCGTACAGTTGTTCAAAGTACAATGCTCAGTCCATGTCATACAGTTGTTCAAAGTACAATGTTCAGTCCACGCCGTACGTATGTTCAAAGTACAATGTTCCGTCCATGCCGTGTATATGTTCAAAGTACAATGTTCAGCCCATGTCGTACATATGTTCAAAGCACAATGTTCAGTTCATGCCGTACAGGTGTCCAACGTACAATGTTCAGTGCATGTAGTACAGATGTTCAAAGTACAATGTTCAGGGCATGTCGTACTTATGTTTAAAGTGCAATAGTCAGTCCATGTACATGTGTTCAAGGTGCAATGTTCAGTCCATGTCGTACAGTTGTTCAACATACAATGTTCAGTCCATGTCATGAAGTTCAAGAGTATGCGGCCCTACTCTATCAGGGGTAACCAGGTCGCCCGCATCGTAACCAAGCGCCACGCTGGGCTCAAGGGCACCAAGGCTGGCGCCGACACTCGATGAATAAGTTATGGCTTTAATCACAGGAGAGTCTCTCCTGACTGCTCCCACCGGACAACGACGCCACGGCGGCACTCACGAATCGGGCTTCTCCGTAAGGGGAAGACGTCAGTAAAAGAGATAATAGTCCCGGAACCCAAAAAAGTGAGTCGCCGGTAACCGTAAAGTTAAAATCCGATTCAGGACCAATAAAATGAAAACTAGTTGTAAAAATATAAAAGATTGAATCGGGTAAAAATGCGAGCTGAGAAGTTATAAAAACGAAAAAAAAGCTAAGAACGACAAGGGCCTACGGGTCGGTGTTTGAATGAGTTCAGGACTCAATACACACACAAAAAGAAGACCAGCTAAACAATGTACGAGTCCAGGAATCAGTACGACAAAAAGTTACAACTAAAACTAAGACCCATTAGGAGGGGACCAGCACAAAAGGCTATGTTTCCCACTCCTAAGAGGTGAGACGATGGTCTCTAGGGGTTAGGAAAATATCTTCACCAAGGGCGCGAGGTCCAGCCGGCCGTCGTCCGCAAGGAGAGAAGGGTGAGCACGCCACCAAGACGTGTAGCTTGAACAGCATCAACCGGCAAGCAGAGAAGCTGTCCTTAGGGTACAGGCAGCAGCACAAGGTAAGGTGAGGCAAGCAGAGAGGCTGTCCTTAGGGTACAGGCAGCAGCACAAGGTAAGATGCGGCAAGCAGAGAGGTTGTCCTTAGGGTACAGGCAGCAGCACAAGGGAAGGTGCCATCAAGTGGAAAAAGTCGTCGAGTGAACAAATCGGGAGCATACAACACAACACCCTCTCTCAAGGAGCAATACTTGGTGAATGCCCCCGATCATGCAATGATGATGATGATCGTCATCCATGCCACGAAACGTTCGTTCGTTCGTTCGTTTCGTTTGCTAGATTAGAGTCCCCGGACACTTTGCGCATATTTCAAGATAAAATTCAGGACCTCGGGTTAAAAACACAGATATCATCCCTCTAGAGCCCGCAGCTACTAAAACCAATATAAAAATTATGCTGGCTTAAAATATGATTAAAGACAACACAATTACCATATAATGCAGTACCAAAAGTCATTTGGTCATTTAGACATAAAATTTATTGGTGTGTCATATTTGATACACAGGGCTTTTGGAACTTCTGTATCACATTTGATACACGACACAATACAGTTTTCGATGAACGATTTCAACTTATTTCTTGTGGAAAGAGAGGAAACAGTTTCTGTCTTTGTTAAGGCAAAGGAACACGTCACATTTGGTACATTTGATGAAACTGAAGCTTTTGCAAGGCAGTCACCAGTGGGAGATTTGTAAAGTAGTTGTCCGCGAAGATTTTGTAGTTCTTGCCTTCTTCAAGCTTGTCTGTCATTTTGAGGACAACATCGCCGCCAGCTCCAGACACCGTTTTCTCCTTGGGGTTTTGTGTCCCTGTGGAACCCTGATGCACATCAAACTGGTATAAAATACCAAAATTGCCGCATCTACCCCACATTTTGAATCCCCAGGGATGTGGTTTGTTTCTGATATACTGCTTGAGGGAAAAATGGCCAGAAGTTTGTCCGCTGCCTTTTGTTTCTCTGGTACAAGGAGATTGTCAACAAAATGAAGACTGCTGCACAATTTCTTGAACTTTTCCCTTGACATGAAATCTGCAACAGGTGGGTATCTTGTTCCACCTTCCCAATAGGCACGAACACAATGGGCCTGGACCAGACCCATGCGGAGGTAGGCTACATGCCTATGAACATTTCAACTTCTTTCTTTGTGGTCTTCACGTTTATCCCTTCTTTTTGAAGAGAGTAGATATTCGTCTGGTTCTCCACATTCTCCAGCATTTCATCTGTTACAAGGTCTTTGAAATACTGGTATGAGGTTTTCACGTTTCCATCTGCAGGTGGCTGTTCTAGGATGCCAGTAAATGTTGTTTCTGGTGGCTGGAATGCCATGTTAGTCCAGATTGGTTGCCCTAAAAAAAAAGCTTGCTAGGTCTTCACATTCATCCTCCGCAATCATGTATGCAGCCAGTGGGATATCATCCATGTCATCCCAGTCGTCATCATTTTTCTGCTGACGCAAAGTGGCAAGTGGAACGTCATCCTCCTCATCCGAGTCAATTTTCCTTTTGCGCTTCCTGCCCCTCTTTTTCCTTTGGTGTCAAATCCAATTCCTCCTCCAGATCTTTCAGTTCTTCTTTTGCTTGGCATACATTCATCCCCTGATGATTCGTACTCGCTATCATCTACACCAGTAGCATCTACCATGTGTTCTATTGTTGCGGTAGTTGACATCTGTAACAATAAAAACACGATTTGTGAGCACCTACTGCCTCTTCAAAATGACAAATACCATAAATAACCGCACATTTTTTTGAAAATAGACATTACATAGATTCTAGTTAGTATACAATTGTGAAAGGTGAACAGTTATACCTTTCTAAAAGTAGCATAATATGCAGCTGAATAATAGCAACAACATGTAGTAGTAAAGCCCAGTGTATGAAATATGATACATGAGTTGCCAGCCCTGGCCCAATGTATCACATATGATACACCCATTTTTAGGTTATCTAGTTTTCCAGCTTTTCTAGTGAATGATACATTTATTAGTGTAAGTATATTCTTTATCTTCTAAACTTGACAAAATTTCATGTTAGAATGGCAGATGGACTTACTTTGCATCAGATATACAGGATTTTGTAGTGAGGTGCCATGCCCTGCAGGAGACCACGTGGAATGGTTCCAGAAGGAGTGACATAATCTTTTTCTGCAAATGTCTGTAGATTCAAGGGCCATCACCTAAGCAAAGCTGAAAGAGTTGGGAAGTGATGCAGTAGTCTCCCTTTCAAAGGCTACTTGCATCTGTTGTAGAGAGGTCTTTGTTCTTAGTGTATGTATCATATATGATACGAATGGCTCTAGAGGGTACATGTAGCATAATAACATACATCATTCATTCAGATAAAAATTGTATAAGTTAAAAGCCATCGCGCATATCATTAAACAGTGTGCCCAGCACAATCGCTAAAAGATTATAGTAGCGCTAACACAGCACACAAAGAGCCACAACCGAAGTCAGAGTCAATCAACGCACCAAGTACGATCAATACGAAATTAAAATAGCGCTGATAATGCTCATAGGGAGTGTCACGTGGGGTTTATGGGCTCTGCACAATGGAATTATGGACCCTCACGTTTATTCGGTGGGAACTGCTAGTAAGTCACCCTATGAATTACTTTAATAAATTTATTTGTTTAGCTCGTTCTGTGTTAAGGTTGGGGTACAGAGATAGATAGAAAAATGGTAAAAGATTACTGTCACACTAGCTTTCACACGGCTATGAATCATATGTAGTCCAGCCACTTGATAACAGTTAAAATCACACATTTATTTCTTCTACTCTAAACAAGGTTCTCTAAGTACTAATCTAACTTAAAAAGTCTCAGTTACTGCTAATAGTTCGATCGCTGATAGTCTAGGCAGCTGTTATATCTTCCTCGGGCACTTGCTACTAGATTGCATGTAGATTTGGACTACTGTGGTCCGTTTTACAGTTTCTGAAGAGTTTAAGTGCACCTTCGTTTTTGCACTTAACTGCTAGATGGTGCGTGCGAAGTCCTTCTGTGAGGTAGCTTCTGGTACACCTTTGTCGTTGTGTAGTTGGGTTCCCTTGCCACGCTGTGGGGTCTGACAGGGTGTTTTTCAAGGTAGCTCTTTCCGTCTTGTGCGGTAGAGGCTCCTCAACCAACTAGTCGTTTCTGTGGAGTGGGGTGCACAGGATAGCTCGGGATAGCTCGGGATAGCTCGCCTGCTCGTCTGTAATATAAGAGACGAAATTCTGCACAACCCTGAATAATCGGTTTGTGCAGAGCGTCTCACTGAAAGCCAAAGTAGCCCTCAGTGATAGCTCCACATCTCTATACATAAGCGACGAACATTCTGCTACTTCCGGGGTCCACTGGAATCTCAACTCTAAATTCCTATACATACATAAATATCAATCGTGTCTAACTATACACATACAGAATTAATAATAATATAAACATTCAGGGGTACAGCCACTGGTCTGCAAACATACATATAAGTTAAACAACAGTGGTTCCGTACGGGATACAACATGGCGGCGCAACCGGTCGTGTTTCGGCTCGTGGTCGGCTCTTCCACGTGGTACGGCAAATTCGGATTAATAATTCACATTTATGCATAGCAAATTCCACAAACATAATTTCAACAATACTATAAATATATCACGATGAAACAGAAGGGTGTTCATTTACCTGTTTGACAAGTTCAGGCCCGTGGTGACTTGATAGAACTCTAATATTCTAAAGTCCTGCTTCCTGGTCTATGAGTGAAGAGATTTCTCTAGCTGTGGAGATGTTGACTCTTCCTCGTCTCACACACGACTGATTCAAACTGTCTTAGGTTTTGACACATCAGAACTGCTCTACCCGCTAAGCTGAGCTCTCATTGGTTAAAACGGTCAAATTCAAAGCTCAAGTGCTGACTCACTGCGCTGCGTGGGTCGGGCTCGCGGTGTGTACTTTAATTGCTGCTGTGTAATAGACTGGCTCTCTACTGTTACAATTACTACACAAGGCTGAATAGTAATAAGCAGAGTTAAAACTAGCCAGTTCATGACAGGGAGACAGCCAGCCAAAATCAGTGGCGGGCAAACAAGCAAAAGAAGTCCAAAAGAACCCCAACCCCACCCAAAAAAACCACAAAAAAACTTTTGCAAGTATATAGATCGTCAATTCGAGTAAAATAACACCAACTGGCTTATAAAGATCATAACTAAAATGAAACTAACAACCATTCACTTCCAAATCATAAGGCTAAAATATCCCAACGGAGAAATACACACATACAACCAGTAAAATCATGATAAAAAGGAGGTTAAAAAGCGAAAGCCAGGTAAAAACAAACAAACAAACAAACAAAAAACTCATCAATCCACACCGTTAAAAGGAAAGATATACGACAATGATTATGATAAAATTAATCTACACAGTATCAAGATAAAATTATATCCAGGCTGTGGATATTCGATTCAAAGGAGCCGGGACGCGACACATCAGAATCTAAAGTAAGGCGAGCGACCTGGATCAAACAAATCAGCACCCCCTCTCCCCCTCCCCTGCCCCACCAACCAAACGCCACAGACCCTCCAAACCCGGCAGCGAGCCAGCTGCACGCACCATCCCCCGCAGAGGACCACACAGCACCACCAGAGCACCACATGCCAACAAACAATGGTCAAAACTAGGAGGGGAGCCACAAATACACCTAGCATCAGTCCATCGGGACCTCCAGTGCCCCGAATGCAACCGCATCATCAGTAGCTTCAAATGAAGGGGCATCTCAGGAAATAGGGGAAAGGGCCTATCCGTAGGAGCGGCATAGAAATGATCTCGACCCACACTCCATACTTGATATTCTGTAGCCCAAATCACCCCCACCCCCCACCCCCCACCCCACCCCAAATAATTCCACAGACCCGGCCCACTGCCTCCGAGGCTGAGGGGCTCACACTTAAAGAGGTGAGCGCCCCACCGGCGGAGCCCACGCCCGCGGCCCGGTCCGTGGCCTCCTTTCCCATGATACCCACATGAGAAGGCACCCAACAGGCCGAAACTGGGACCCCGCTGTCGAGAAGCTCAGCCACATACTCAAGCACCTCCGCAACCATGGAAGGCCGAGCAATGGAAGATCCTCTCTCAAGGGACTGGAGAGCCGCCAACGAGTCAGAGGCCATCGTAACACTAGAATTAGGGGGCGGGCCAACCCTAGCTAAGGCAAAAAAGAGCCTGGCGGATGGCCAAAAGCTCCACGGTCAAAGACGACACGCCAGGGGGGCGCGCCAAATGACCAATCCACCACCCCCTCGATCGAGAACCCACATCCAGCTGACCCATCACCCAGCACCGGCCCGTCAGTGAAGACTGTCAGGGACACCCCTCCCCCCCCCCTTCAACGCACATAGGCGCTCCCGGGCAAGCTGCGTGATAAGTGGCAGGTCGGCCGCCCCGGGAACATCCGCCAAAGCCCAACGAGACAGAGATAGGCGGAAATGACGGCTCAACCGCCTCACCAATCCCCCTCACATGGCGGAGCCCCCTTGGGATAAAGTAAACCATCTAGCTCAGAACCGGTCGAATGTTCCACACGTCGAGCGCGACACACGTAGCCAGCGCATGTCCTCTTGATCTGGTGCCAAAGAGGCAACACACCTGATAATTGATAAAAAAAAACCCTAGTGAGTACAGACCCTGGCAGGCACAGCAGCCGCCTCAAAATAGCGCACTCGGCGCCGACCAATCGCTGTTGTTAAGACTCCTGTAGTAGTAGTAGTAGTAGTAGTAGTAGTAGTAGTAGTAGTAGTAGTAGTAGTAGTAGTAGTAGTAGTTGCTGTTGTTTAAAGTGATGATGTGTGCAGGGCGGTTGCTGGGCGCGCAGTGCAACAATGCAAGCGAGACTTCAGAATGTGCTACAGGCGCCATGTGTGACGTCAGCGGCAAGTGTGTTTGTGCTGACGGCTTCTTAGGGAACACGAAGGGAGATGCATGTGGTGAGTCAACCCTTCTCTCTCTCCTTCATCATCAGCTTCTTCTTCCTTTTTGATTGACAGGCATGGCAATGTGAGTCTATGTAGATTGACAGGCATGGCAATGTGGGTCTGTGTAGATTGACAGGCATGGCAATGTGAGTCTATGTAGACTGCTCAACTCCCCCTTTTTCCTCTCCACCTTACCCAACCGTCCCACAACAAAACAACCTACAACAGATTTTTGCAAATGTGCACGAGG
Source organism: Oncomelania hupensis (assembly GCA_036898135.1). NCBI lineage: Eukaryota > Metazoa > Mollusca > Gastropoda > Littorinimorpha > Pomatiopsidae > Oncomelania > Oncomelania hupensis. The sequence continues at coordinate 35,958,500 of CM072522.1, forward strand.
TTGAGTCCTAAATAGTCCAAAACTGACATCTACCACCTGTCTGTCCGCTGTTCGCCGTCCGTTCAAAACTTGCAGGTGGATTCATATTTCACAACCTATTTTAATATCCCACCAAACTTGATAAGATGGTGTATACCTATGAGACCTCATAAGTTTGTTTTTTTTAATTTTTTTTTTTGGGGGGTAACGCTTTATTGTCCCTTTTTATAGGGAAATTCTAGGCCGCCTCCCCTGGGGAAGGCGTAGTCGCAGGCCTGTGGCGCGCCAAAACCAAACCAAATAGTTATGTTTTTTTTTGGTTGTTGGAAATTTTGCTGAGGGAGCAAACCAGAGTACCCGAAGAAAACCCCCGAGACGTTGCCCGAGTCCAAAGTAAATAATATTCGGAGATATATAACGCTCCGATGATGGATCGATCCCAGACCTGTCAGGCGCCATTTGCTTCTGGCCTGTGGCCAAGGTAAATTAGTCCCGCCTTAGCCCGCTTGGCCACAACACTCGCATATCAGTTATCAGTAAATAAATGACTTCACATCAAGATCCGGACACTGAGTCAACAAATGTTAGTAAAACATGACAATATTTAACAAACTGTCATTTTTGCCTAGGTTATTAATATTGAACTTGTGATTCTTTGAGGCATGATATATATTAATAAGACACACACAAACACACTTTACCATCTGGTCAAACCTCACTCCAGTTTCAAAGTCACTGGAACTGTCCAAAGTCAGTTAGTATAGGTACTTTGAAGTGACCTTGACCCTAAACTATGAAATATATAAAATCCAAACTTGATGTATTGATCTTTCTTTTTTTAAAATGGTTTTTGTATTATTCTTGAATTTTGGTGATTATTTGTAAGTAAATGTGTAGGAGTCAGCCTTATATATGAGAGTGTGGCTTAAATCACAGGGGTTTGTCAAGTGCCTAGTGAAATTTTATATTATTTCATTAAAACTATAAGTCATGCAATATTTACAACAAAAAAATACATACAAACAAAGAGTAAAATAAACTAGCAATGTTTATGTATGCATGTATACATGTATTTAAAAATCACCACCAAAACTATTTCCTGTCTAAATAATTCAGTTACAAACTACAAAGTATAGTTAGCCTGGCTTGTGATCAAAGAAAACAAAATGTACAGTAGTCTATGGTAGCTAGCTATTTCAACCTCCCCTCACAGTTCCTATCTGCCAGATCAATTAACCGTCCACCTTAAACAAAGTCAAAATCTTAAACGTTTATGCACCATCCTGTTATCTGGGACACTTGTGTGGGTGAGTTTTTCATACTTCATTCAGGTACTATCTCATCAAATCAATCAATCAGCTAATTCATTAAGGCACTTCAACACACTATTCCATTGTCATCATGATCATGCACTTTACATTCATGTACTAAACACAAGATATACCAATCAACTCATTAATTAAACCCCTTAATACACCGCTTTGCCGAATTAAATCAACCAAACACAGTTTAGAGTTATAACCTGCTTTTCATGGTCATAATTAATCCCCCTTTTCACATATTGATGCCTTAGAGCAACAATGGTCTGTCGGTGATCTTCAGTTTTTATAAATCATTCACATAGCCAGTTGAAAGGTTTGGAAGAGCAGAGCCAATCAGATACCAAATAAATGTTCAGGATTTTTAAAAAAGTAACTATAGGTTTTGGAGTAAAGAAGATCATATACAACTATTGCTGCAATAAAAGGTTTTGGAGTAAAGAAGATCATATACAACTATTGCTGCAATAAAAGGTTTTGGAGTAAAGAAGATCATATACAAATATTGCTGCAATAAGAGAAATATAACAGTTGAAAAAAGCCTGTTTACGATGGATAATCCTTTGTTGCCTGATCATTGTTTATGGACAGGAAGGAGCATTTTGAGGGAGGTCGGAACACTGCCTTCCAGTAACAGTAATTTATCAACAAAACATCAAGAAAATGAATAGTATGATTTAGCTTTATATCCGTTTAACACGATACCGTTGATAGCAATTGATGCCAATGGTACCAGATCTCACACTGTTTACTGACAAAAGCAGTGGGAAACTGCACGTTCTCCCGAGCAAAAGCGTGTTAGACACCGTTTGACCCTTTCTTGTCAGAGAAGACTAGGCACCCATATCTAGTTACCACAAGCAGTAATGGAATAGCAGTCATAGGTGCTTTTGTGCCCTGAACTACTGACCCATCTCCTCTTTTTGTTTTTTTCTCAGGCATAAATGGCTGATACTTCAATAGACCATTGTTGCATAAATGTTGCAGTGGTTTGTGACTGGCCCGTGCAGTGCAAAATCAGGACAGTGTTCGGTAATCGTCTTCCTCAACAAAGCGTTACCACACTACTCGTTTTGTCCAAAAAATGGTTTTTTCTTCAAAAAAACTATACCAACAAATGCAAATCTTAATTTGAAATTTTGTCATCATAATGTTCATACTAAATTCTATCAAATAAGAAAAAAAGTTAAAATGTTGTCAATTTTTCAGATACTGTGTTGTTGCTCTAAGGCATCAATATACTCAGGTACTTTGCACCCTCAATTCAAACGACTTTTCTTGGGTTTCCACATATACAAAATCAATTAGTTTGTCAACTCTAAGAGGGTGGAGATCTTAAACATTCCGCCTCATTAAATCAACAAAACACAGTCCAGGCGCACAAGGTGGTTTCCTCATCATCATAACAAGCACAACAAGTATCCTCATCATCAAAACTCAAGCACAGCAGGTATCCTCATCATCATAACAAACACCCATACTGTAGTCTCTCCACATGACGTCAGCGAACCACGTGAACTCTCCCCTCCCCCTACACCCCGGGGCATGTAGCTCGGTGGACAACCATGAGAGTGTACAACATCAGCCCTAAAAATACTGAAGTCATCAAAAGCCTGTATGACAAGGCTACCCTTGCAGTCCTCCACAACAGCACAATCTAGAACTGGTTCAGAACAACATTCGACGTGCGTAAAGGATCCTATCCTATCCTATCCTGTCCCGTAACCCGAAGGTCGTAGGGGCACCACAGATGATCGTTTAACCAGCATACTCCATCTTTCTCTGTCCTCAGCAGCCCTGATGGCTTCGCTCAGTGTCAAACCAGTCCATTCTCGAATGTTGTCCTCCCACCTCTTTTTCGGTCTCCCTTTTCTTCTACCTCCTTGCACTGTGCCTTGCAGAATAGTCTTTGCAAGGCCTGATGATCTGGTGACGTGGCCATACCACCGAAGTTTCCGTTTCTTCACCACTGTTAGCAGGTCATCATGTTGTCCAATAGCTTGTGTGATGGTCTGTCGGACTTCGTCGTTGGTGATGTGTTGGGTATAGGAAATGCCCAGAAGTCTTCTGTAGCACCTCATCTCCATGCTTTGTATTCTTCGTTGGAGATCTGCTGTGAGGGTCCATGCTTCGCAAGCATATAGGAAGATGGAGATGACAAGGGAGCGCAGCAGTCTTACTTTGGAATGTAGACTGATGGTCCTGTCTTTCCAAATGGGCTTCAACCTTGTCAGGGCAGCAGTTGTTTGTGCGATCCTGGAGAGGACTTCCTGTCGGGACCCATTGTCTGATACAATGGCTCCTAAATATTTGAAGCTATGCACTGTGTCGAGGGATTGGCCTTGGACTTTGATGTCCGTATTGATGCCATTGGTGTTGTTGGTCATCATTTTGGTCTTCTCTGCACTTATTTCCATTCCATAGGCTTTGGAGGTGGTGTCAAGCCTCTGTACCAGCTGTTCAAGTTCTTGTTCCTCTCCAGCCAATCCATCAATGTCATCTGCAAAACGAAGATTGGAGATTGCTCTACCCCCTATGCTGACTGTGCCTTCATGGTCTGCAAGAGCATCCGACATGATGCGCTCTAGGAAGATGTTGAAGAGTGTTGGAGTGTCACGCTCGGGCTGGCAGAAAGACAGACAGAGAGCTGAAATGAACATTGGATAGTGAGAAAAGAGAAATGGCCAGCCCACCGCACCATTCGGTTCAGCCAAACACCGTTTATAAACAAGGAAAATAAAACATTTATTAAAGAAATCCCTCCATTCACATGTAATATAATATGAAAATGATGAAGTAGAGTTAAGTGTTAGTTTGAATGATGTTGATGATGATAATGATGATGATGACAATGATGATGATAATAAAGTCAACTACCGTGATGCCTAAATGTTAATGCCTCTATATTATCCCACCACTCATGTCCATGTCCATTCACTGAGTCTTTGAGAGTTCTTGTAGTCAGCTAACTCAAAATAAGTGACTGAGGAAGATTGGTTAGAGTGAAGGGGTGAGTGTGGAGGGTAAGACCAACTTAACTGACTGACGCAGCCCTTGCTTCCTCGTAGCAGTACAACAACGTCTTTAAGCCGTTCACAAGTCTCTGCACCCTGAAGTCCAGAAGGGTGCCCCTTCCCACCAGGTAGTAGTAGCCTTGCCCTGAAGTATGCCAGAAACCCTTCCAGCAAAAGACGGTCCACTTCTTCCACAGAATCCCCGAAGACCAGATGTCCCACAGTCAAAACACGACAGTTGAAGGGGAGGTAAATAAAGCCTGCAAACGAATATCTGCATAAGTAGGTTGCCTATACACTCCCACTATCGTCTTCCCTTTAATCCACCCCCTTCCCAACCTCCCCAGTCAAACACTTATTCTGTTGTAATAAAAATAATTCACTAACGAGCACAACTAACTAGATGGAATCATGAAATTGGCAATGGAAACAACCAATACTAACATATCAGAGTAAGGTATTATAATAACATGATACATGAAGGAAACAACAATGCAATAATTAATTTTATAAACAAGAAAGCGAAAGATTTGCACAGTTACACTTTCAAGCAACACTCACACCCCGCCCTACCACCATCGCACTTTCCACTGACCGACCAACCGACCAAGAAATAAACCACCATGCCTACCTCAACTAGGCCTGCAAAAACCTGGACGAAACCAGCCCGTATCAACGACGTTGTCTGTGGTAAACGACAACCCCCGCCAGCATCCCCGCCGACGAAACCTGCTATCTTTGTTAGCAGAAGAAAAACCCTTGGAAATTTCCCAAGCCTCGGTCGATGTGACTTCTTGCAATGGTTAGAGCAAAAGTGAAGTCAACCACCCGTTTGAAAATGAAATCAAATTACCGGTTTAGAGAATGCACTTACTGCACTCTTAGCACGTGCTTTTTAACAAGTTAATACTAGCGCACACAATATAGGGACTCTCTATATGTTGTGAGGAAAAATAACCACCCCAAAAGATATAGGGATCACTTCGGCGCGTGACACACCTCCCTGCTTAAGCTGAAAATCCCATTTTTTTCAGTAACCCACAACGAATTCACGCGCTGACATCAGAGCGACTTAAGTAGTCGGCCCCAACATTAGACTTGCCAGGTATAACCCGCACTGTAAACGAATAAGTTTGCAGAAACAAAGCCCAGCGAGCGAGACGACCGCTGGTGAGCCGATTTCGCTGCAAGAACGCCAATGGCTGGTGATCAGTCTCCACGAAAAAATGCTGGCCAAAAAGGAACTGCTCAAACTTTCCAATCCCCCATACCACTGCCAAACATTCTTTCTCAACAGTAGCGTATTTTCTTTCAGCAGAACTGAGTTTTCTGCTGGCATAAGCTACCGGACGCGGCTCATCATCATGCTCCTGTAAAAGCACAGCACCCAGTCCAATGTCAGAAGCATCCGTTCGAAGTGTGAAAGGCCGAGACAGATCTGGCAGTTGCACCACGGGCTGACAACCAAGATGTCCCTTCAAGTTTGCGAAAGCACGATCACAAGCTGGGGTCCATACTACTTCTGTTGGTGTTCCCTTCTTGGTGAGATCAGTGAGCGGTGCGGCAATCGCGGCAAAGTTGGGTACAAATCTTCTATAAAAGCCTGCCAACCCTAGAAATGCACGAACTTCCTTCTTCGTCTTTGGAGCGGCAGCGGACTGGATTCGAGCAACTTTATCATCCTCGGGTCGAAGTTGACCCTCTCCAACCACATGACCTAAGAAACTGAGACTGTTGTAGCCTAAGAGACATTTAGACGGTTTGGCAGTCAATTGTACGTCCACTAGGCGCTGGAAAACGCACTGCAGCAACTCCAGGTGCCTGATCCACTTCTCCGAAGCAATGAGGATATCGTCCATAAAATTATTTATCTCAGGACAATGCAGAGGTGCCAACAATTTCCGCATCATGCGCGAGAAAACGGCTACTGCGGTTTTGAGACCAAAAGGCATGACGGTGAAGCGAAACTGGCCTTGAGGAGTCGAGAAAGCGGTTTTATCCCGGTCTTCAGTCCGCATGGGTACTTGCCAGTAGCCTTTTGCCAGATCGATCTTGCTGAAGAACCTAGCTCGACCGATCTTAGCAAACAAGTATTCTATATCTGGCAAAGGTTCAGCATCGAACTGGAGAACATTGTTCAGGCGACGAAAATCAACACAGAATCTTATCTTCCCATCCTTTTTCTTTACTAGGACAATAGGGCTGCAATAAGGAGAAGCACACGGCTCAATCACCCCCATCTCCAACATCGATTCCACTTCGTCATTTACAGTAGAAATCAGGGAATGAGGAAGAGGATACTGGCGCACTCGAACAGGCTTAGAATCCAACATTACAAGTTCGCATTCTTCTAGATTCGTCACCTTAGGCATGTCTGTAAGACAGGAGGCGAATTGCTTGCAGATTCCCTTGACGACTTCCTGCTTCTCTGGTTCAAGATCAGGATTGATTTTGACATCTTCAACACTCTCTTCCGCCTGTAAAGGAACCACTGGTAGCATCGATCCCGACACTTGTATTTCCTCAATACCTTCCACCTCCTCATGAACCACCACAGCCACTGTCTCGGTCGGAGGACGAATAAAGTACTTTTTAAGCAAATTGGCGTGATACAATTTTAAACGCCGGCCCACCTTCACACGGTAGTCGAGCTCTCCCACTTTCTCCACCACCGAGAAAGGTCCTTGCCATCTCAGTTCCAACTTGTTGGTCTTTGAGGGTAAAAGCAGCAAAACGGAGTCTCCCACTTCAAATGTTCTTCTTTCTGTTGTCTTATTGAAATTCCGAGCGTAACGCTTGGCTGCCTGAGCCAAATTCTCCTGAGCAAGACGACACGTCTCCTGAATACGATTTTTCAGCCCTAACACGTAACCTGCCGTCGTGCGCACCTCCTCTGGTGTGTTTTCCTTGGTCCACAACTGACGCAGTACTTGCATGGGCCCGCGGACTGTTCGACCGTAAAGCAATTCAAACGGCGAATAGCCAAGCGAATCCTGGGGTACCTCTCGATAAGAGAATAGCATTGCTGGCAAATAACGATCCCACTGCCTAGGCTGTTCTACACACAGTTTTCTCAAAACAGCCTTTAGGGTGCCGTTAAACCTTTCTACCAAACCGTTGGCTTGGGCATGATAGGGAGTTGTGGCCATCCCTTTTATGGAGAGTAGCGAGTTGACTTCCTGCATGACCGCTCCAACAAACTGGCCTCCTCGGTCCGAAATCACTTCCTCAGGAATTCCTACTCGTGACCAAATTCCCCATAGAGCTTCAGCGACTCTCTCGGATTCAATGCTTTTCAGAGGCACCGCCTCCGGATACCTCGTCGCATAATCCACCACCACCAGAATGTAGCGATAGCCGCGTTCTGAGACGGGTAGAGGACCAACCAAATCAACAGCCACCCGACGGAAAGGTGAGTCGATGAGTGGAACACGACCAAGGGGCACTTTCTTTACGCGACCCTTAGGAATCATCCTTTGGCAGGTGTCACAAGACTGGCAATAGCGGCGCACATCTCCACACAACCCCGGCCAAAAGAAATCTCGCCAAATACGGTTTCTGGTTTTCGCTGCACCTAGATGACCCGCCATTGGGGCATCATGACCTAGCCGCAAAACCTCCTTCCGGAAACAGCTGGGAACCACTACTTGTTTAAACTCTGCACCCTCCGCATCCAAGAAAACTCGGTAGAGGATGCCATGATGGAGCCGAAAAGTAGCTTTGCCCTTCTGTGGTGGAATGATGCTTCCTGCCAATTGTCGTACGCGTTGTAAAGTGGGATCAGCTTCCTGTGCGGCTTGCAACTTCACAGGTGTAACATCGTCAAGCTGAGGACTGCTGGTTTGAAGTGGAGTAGTAGGCTTGTTTTCGCGCTTGCTCTGACCACGAGTTTGCACGGCAGCAACAGCAACTTCCCTACAAGGATGTACTGGAACTGCGCACTCGGTCCCATCCAAAGCGGTCAGCACATTTCCCATGACAACAGGATAGACGGTGGTGTTCAAAACAATGCCCTTGAAGGTTCCTTGGATGTACGGCGAATCAAGACGGACCTGAGCAACGCGGCAGCGCTGAGACGGTATAGACTCGAAGTTGGATCCTACACCCACGACGTCGCGATACTCATCAATGTAGTCCTCAGGCGCAATGAAAGTCGCGTTCACGATCAACGTTTCCGCGCCGGTATCCCGTAGACCTTGCGTCGGATGTCCATTCACAACTACATCACTCATGGGGTTGTACCTACCGGCAACGGCAGTGCTGGTAGTAGCGGCAGCGGTCATTGGTGTCACAACAATAGTGTGAGGAGCATCTCTGCGATTTTTTTGACACTCTCGCTTAACATGACCGATCACTCCACACTTGTAACATTTGGGACCCGAGGTAGGGGTAACAGTACCGTTTCCTGACCTTCCTCCCCCTCCACTGCCCCCACTATGGGTACCCTGGGCCGAGGCGCCCCCCAAACCACCCAACCTCTTCCCTTGTATCTGATGAGCTTCCTGGTAATCCTGAGCTAACTGAGCCATCTCTTGAAGCGATTTTGGTTTTCTCTCCTTCAGAAAAGTCACGAGTTCAACGGGCAGGGTTGTCAGAAACTGTTCTTGCAAAAGCAAATCAGACAAATCTCCGAAACTCTTACTCTTTTCAGCCAACTCAAGCCATCTTCCTAGGTAGAGTTGTATCCGAGTGGCGTACTGAGCATATGATTCATCTCCCAGCTTTTTAGCTCCACGTAGTTTTTTCCGATAAGACTCCGCGGTAAGTTGAAAGTGAACCATCAAAGCCTTTTTCATAGCAGCATAATTGAACTTATCCGGTGCCTCCAGTCGATTGCATACATCTGCTGGCTTGCCCTTTAACCTAGTACTTAGAACAACACCCCACTGGTTTTCAGGCCATTTTTGGAGTTTCATGAGACCTTCAAATTGGGACAGATAGGTTTCAAGGTCATCCCTTGCATCAAAGACTGGCAGCGACAATTTGAACTTACTAAACTCAGGGCCCGACGGTTCCGACATTCGAGTCGTCTCCATAGCAGATGCCCGCAGACTACTCTCTTGCTCCTCTTTTTTTATCCGGGCCTCCAATTCCCGATCCTTCAACCTCATCTCCTCTCTCTTTATCTCTCTCTGCAACTGCAGTTCTTCCCTCTTCAAACTTGTCTCTTCCTTCTCCCGCTCAGCCCTCAAGCGAAATTCCTTCCTGTTACGCAACTCTGCTGTAACAAACTGCGCTAAGTCACCACCCGTCAAACCCAAACTCAGAGCCAATCTGTGTATTTCGGCGGTCTCGGGTTCCAATGGACTGATGTCGAGGAAACGGGGCATAGTTGTAGTCCCCACTGGGTTACCATAACCATAATTTGAAACATCACTAACCCCAGGAGAAAATATTCCAACCCCATCCGACATCCCAAGCCCTACCGATAAAGTAGGAGAAGCCCCAGCAATGGAACTAGAGACGGTAGTGAGTGCCCCTGGAATTTTAGCTACTGTAGTAATTGCTGAAACGGTCACAGGAGTAGATTCCAGAGCAATGAGTCTTGCGCGTCCTCGAGTATGCATGGCTGGCCCAGAATGGGGTATGCAAACTGGAATAGTTATTGGAGTAATGCCCCCTGAAGTAGGTGGTACAAAAGCCATCACGACTAAATGTTAAGAAAAAGTTTTAAATAGAAAAGACTTTGCTACAAGTTACAAAAGAACCGGTTGGCCGATCAGCACTAAACAGAACAAACCGGTACATCCAACACGCACCAAGAGTACAGCTTTTGCCCTCCTAGTCAACCAATCAACAACACAACTACAAAACAATGTCTGGCTGGCGTGACCTGTTTAGCTAAGGATTGACCCACCATCCAGCAAGTGAGGTGATACTTCCCCACAAGATACTGAATCCTAAGCCAATCCCGGACGAGCCCCCACTATGTCACGCTCGGGCTGGCAGAAAGACAGACAGAGAGCTGAAATGAACATTGGATAGTGAGAAAAGAGAAATGGCCAGCCCACCGCACCATTCGGTTCAGCCAAACACCGTTTATAAACAAGGAAAATAAAACATTTATTAAAGAAATCCCTCCATTCACATGTAATATAATATGAAAATGATGAAGTAGAGTTAAGTGTTAGTTTGAATGATGTTGATGATGATAATGATGATGATGACAATGATGATGATAATAAAGTCAACTACCGTGATGCCTAAATGTTAATGCCTCTATATTATCCCACCTCTCATGTCCATGTCCATTCACTGAGTCTTTGAGAGTTCTTGTAGTCAGCTAACTCAAAATAAGTGACTGAGGAAGATTGGTTAGAGTGAAGGGGTGAGTGTGGAGGGTAAGACCAACTTAACTGACTGACGCAGCCCTTGCTTCCTCGTAGCAGTACAACAACGTCTTTAAGCCGTTCACAAGTCTCTGCACCCTGAAGTCCAGAAGGGTGCCCCTTCCCACCAGGTAGTAGTAGCCTTGCCCTGAAGTATGCCAGAAACCCTTCCAGCAAAAGACGGTCCACTTCTTCCACAGAATCCCCGAAGACCAGATGTCCCACAGTCAAAACACGACAGTTGAAGGGGAGGTAAATAAAGCCTGCAAACGAATATTTGCATAAGTAGGTTGCCTATACACTCCCACTATCGTCTTCCCTTTAATCCACCCCCTTCCCAACCTCCCCAGTCAAACACTTATTCTGTTGTAATAAAAATAATTCACTAACGAGCACAACTAACTAGATGGAATCATGAAATTGGCAATGGAAACAACCAATACTAACATATCAGAGTAAGGTATTATAATAACATGATACATGAAGGAAACAACAATGCAATAATTAATTTTATAAACAAGAAAGCGAAAGATTTGCACAGTTACACTTTCAAGCAACACTCACACCCCGCCCTACCACCATCGCACTTTCCACTGACCGACCAACCGACCAAGAAATAAACCACCATGCCTACCTCAACTAGGCCTGCAAAAACCTGGACGAAACCAGCCCGTATCAACGACGTTGTCTGTGGTAAACGACAACCCCCGCCAGCATCCCCGCCGACGAAACCTGCTATCTTTGTTAGCAGAAGAAAAACCCTTGGAAATTTCCCAAGCCTCGGTCGATGTGACTTCTTGCAATGGTTAGAGCAAAAGTGAAGTCAACCACCCGTTTGAAAATGAAATCAAATTACCGGTTTAGAGAATGCACTTACTGCACTCTTAGCACGTGCTTTTTAACAAGTTAATACTAGCGCACACAATATAGGGACTCTCTATATGTTGTGAGGAAAAATAACCACCCCGAAAGATATAGGGATCACTTCGGCGCGTGACATGGAGAGAGTAGGCATCCTTGACGCACACCGATTGTTGTTCTGAACCAATTCCCGATGGCTCTGTTGTGGAGGACTGCACTGGTAGCCTTGTCATACAGGCTTTTGATGACTTCAATAATTTTTGGGCTGATGTTGTACACTTTCATTGTTGCCCATAGAGCTGCATGCCAGACTCGGTCAAACGCCTTCTTGAAGTCTATGAACACATGATATAGATGTTGTTGGTGCTGTAGGTATTTCTCACAGATTATTCTGAGGTTGAAAATCTGCTCAGTGGTACTTCGCCCTGCCCTGAATCCTGCTTGTTCTTCAGCTATGATTTGTTCAGCTTGGGGTTTCAACCTGTTGAGTATTATTTTCAGGAGGACCTTGCTGGGATGGCTGATGAGGCTGATGGTGCGGTAATTTTCACACTCCTGAAGGTTACCTTTTTTGGGAAGAGTGATGACAAGCGACTGGGTCCATGGTATAGGCCACTCCCCACTCTGCCAGATCTTGTTACAGATAATGGTGAGGGCATCAATCATCGCTTCTCCTCCTGCTTGTAGCAGTTCCGCGGGTATGTTGTCCACTCCTGCTGACTTCCCTTTCTTTAGCGCTTGCACTGCTGCCTCAACTTCTTCCCGGAGAATTGGGAGGATTTCTTCTTCTCTGTTCTCTGGACATGCTAGAACTGATGGGTCTCCATTTGGTGTATGGTTGTAAAGGTCAGAGCAGTACTCTGTCCATCTGTCCAAGACTTCTTGTTCTTCTGTAAGGCATATGCCAGACTTGCTTTGGATAGTGGAGACTTTGGGCTGTTTGACACTTGTCAGTCGCTTCACAGTCTGGTAGGCCTTCTTGCTGTTGTTCTTGTTCAGACTGTTCTCTATTTCCTGGCATTGATCTTCTATCCAGTTCTCCTTTGCTGTGAGCATGCCTTTTCGGATGTCATTGTTGATTTTTCGGTAGACATCAGCTCCCTGTGAGGTGTTCTTTTTCTTTTTCATCTCTCTTCGTTTATCACACAGATCCAAAAGTTCAGGTGTGATCCACAGCTTCTTCTTTGGTCGGTGCTTGCCAAGGATCTCAGTGGCGGCATCTGTCACAGCTGAGTTGAAGGTGGTGGTCATGGTGTTGACATCTACTTCACCAGCCCCCAAAATGAGCAGTGGTGCAAATTTCCCTCCAATTGTGGCCTGAAATAGTTCTGCCACCTCCGGGTCTTGCAGTTTGTCCAGGTCGAACTTCAGTCTAGTGCACTTTGCTGTATTTACTCTCTTCAAGTGGAGCCGGAAAGACATCATCACGAGATCGTGGTCACTTCCGATGTCTGCTCCTGGAAAAGTACGTGTCCTGCCAATGTTGATGCTTGATCTGAAGCGTTTCTTGACCATGATGTAGTCTATTTGGTTGTGATGCTCCCCGCCAGGACTGTGCCATGTCCATCGTCTGGAGTTTTTGTGGAGACCAAGCGTGTTTGCCAGTACCAGATTGTTGTATCTGGCAAACTCCAAGATGGAGAGAGAGAGAGGATGCCTATAAATAACATTCGGCGTGCTTAAAGGATGCCTCAACACAGTGCATAGCTTCAAATATTTAGGAGCCATTGTATAAGACAATGCTGCCGTGCGATGGCAAATGAAAGCAAGTCCATTTTGTGCAAAAATGAGATTTTTTTAACCATCATATAGAATAATATGAGACGTATCTTCCCTGTAAAGATGTAGAGTGTTTATTTTATGAGATTTAAAGAAGTAAGTCCACGTGTTAATTTTTTTAAGTACATGAATATGGCAGAACAAAGCACATCTTTGGATTTTCGTATTCGGCACAGACTGGTCCTGATTTGGCTCGGAAGAGTCACCTGGACCTAAAGCAATAACCATGTAATGTAATTCGCCACAGAATGGCGTCACTGACGTCGTAAACAACTTCCGACATATTTGAAGGCAAGAGAAATCAAGTCCATCGACCAATCCGAACACGTGTATTGATAATTTACAAATCAGATTGGTCGTCGCATAATTCTTCAGACTAGCCAAGCTGCTGCAAGCATGGAGGAATTGCAGGCAGTATTTTCTGGCGGGGGTTTGAAACAATGGAAAGAAAGGTAAGTGTTTTTGGACATTCTGAATTAGGCTAGTAAGTTAACGAGTTAGGCTGATGAGCTATATCTTGAAGTAGGGACAGATTTTAGTGGTATCATGTTGTGTACATCATCAAGCTGATAATTTATTGCGGTACAATTTTGAAGCACATTTTTCCCTTGCTAACCCATCCCTCCACGCCCTTTATTTAGGAACCACATTTTGTTTATCGGTTTGTCTAATATTAAATGAACTTTGCAGTGCTATGCATGTCGAAGCTGTGGCCAGTAATACGTTATCTTTCCGTCATGTCAAACATGCTTAGACTCCAACTGTTTGTGAGAGCAACGTCACGCCTAGATGTTGGTATCCTGTGTTACGAACTCTTCCATGAACAAATTTCTTCATCCACTGAATACTACGGCAAGCCTTATGTATGTATCATTTACAGCTAAATTGCTCTTTTTTCAACTTAAGAAGAGGGTGATTTATTACTCTCCCTGTCATACAGTACATAAGTATCACACTTCTCTGTTATGTTGTACGCAGGCGCCAGAGAGAGAGAGAGAGAAAGAGAGAGAGAGAGAGAGAGAGAGAGAGAGAGAGAGAGAGAGAGAGAGAGAGAGAGAGAGAGAGAGAGAGAGAGAGAGAGAGAGAGAGAGAGAGAGATTACGATTGCGATGCGAACCACTTCTAGCAGAATTATTCCCAGCACCACAACCCTCACACCCGCCTCTACCCCCTCCCTCCCTCCATCCTCCCTGCCTGAACTTTTTATCAAGTAACCATCTTCCTTAATCCCTCTCCCTCCCCCTCCCCCCCCCACAAGCAATAATTCTCTAGTCTTTGCCATGTTGACTCGATCGGTATTGCATCAGACTCATGAGCTGAACATTTCTGAGCTGGAATCTTAGTAGCTGATACGTTTATGTGCATGCACTTTTATCGGTGGCTCAGTTACCAACAGCGCCTTTAGCAGCTTTGAGTTGAAAATTGCAATATATAAGAACAATATTTTATGCGTTATACTATTTTATGCACAATAAGTCCCAAACATTAATTTACTTTTTTTTATTTTCTTTTACATTTTACAGATTTTTTTCTTTTTCAGAACTATGCCAGATACTTCGAATGGCCTGACTGCTGCAAACTTTGGCTCTAAAGAAGGAATTCCTCCAACTGACGTACCCCCTTCAAATTCCAGTAGTTTATTCTCTGATAGTCTGAGATATGTGGACTCCAATCTGGAACCAAATTTGTTATATTCGAAATCTGGCTCATGTTTGGAAGCACCCAGCTCAAGTAAAAAAGAGATGCTGGTGGATTTCAGGAGAAACAGGACAGAGGTGGCAGCGCTTACTTTGAAAGGACAGACAGTGGAAAAGATTGAACAATGTAAATATTTAGGAACTATGATTGATAACAACTTTACTTTCTCTGCTAATGCTGATATGATTTGTGGAAAGTGTAGACAAAGACTGTGCATCTTGTATCAGCTGCGTTCTCTGTTGTTGTCTCAGAAGGTGCTGGAACAATTCTACCGCGCCTTCATAGAATCAGTACTTACTTTTTGTTTTGTATGTTGCTACCAGACGTTGAATGTAAAAAGTAGAAATTCCTTGAATGGCATCACCAATATCAGTAGAACATTTTGGGCAGGAATCAAGCGACCTCCTGAAAATAATACTCAACAGGTTGAAACCCCAAGCTGAACAAATCATAGCTGAAGAACAAGCAGGATTCAGGGCAGGGCGAAGTACCACTAAACTGATTTTTTTTACCTTTACAGAATAATCTGCGAGAAATACCTACAGCACCAGCAATATCATGTGTTTATAGACATCAAGAAAACGTCTGACCGATTCTGGGTGCAGCTCTGTGGGCAACCATGAGCGTGTACAACATCAGCCATACAATTGTTGACATCATTAAAAGCCTGTATGACAAGGCCACCAGTGCAGTCCTCCACAACAGCGCCATCAAAAACTGGTTCAGAACAACAATCGGTGTGCGTCAAGGATGCCTACTCTCTCCAGCACTCTTCATCATCTTCCTAGAGCGAATCATGTCAGATGCCCTTGCAGATAACGAAGGCACAGGCAGCATAAAGGGTAGAGCAATCTGCAACCTCCGTTTTGCGGATGACATTGATGGATTGGCTGGAGAGGAACAAGAACTTGAACAGCTGGTACAGAGGCTTGACACCACCTCCAGAGCCTATGAATGGAAATACGTGCAGAGAAGACCAAAATGATGACCAACAAAACCAATGGACATCAAAGTCCAAGGCCAATCCTTCAACACAGTGCATTGTTTCAAACATTGTGTGTAGGAGAGAGAGGTAGAAATTTAAAATAAGGTTTTTCGATTAGTATGCTGTAGATGAAAGTGGATTAGTTTGAATTCTTAATATATATATATATATATATATATATATATATATATATATATATATATATATATATATATATATATATATATATATATATATATATATATATGGATATATATATATATATATATATATATATATATATATATATATATATATATATATATATATATATATATATATATATATATATATATATATATATATCCATCCATTGTCGACTGCACAGTGCTCGATAAGGAAAAATAAAGAATAACAAAAACGACAGGAAAGATACAGTCTGGTGTGTGTGATTATTATTAATGTATATTCATTTAAAATGTGATTCTGTGCGTGCTGTAATAAAGATTGTGTTGTATTGTATCACGGAAAAAAGTAGAATAAGGTCGCGAGAAGACATGTTGAATCGAGCTCGGGAGAAGCATTCCACTCCTTCCACCTTGTGCTTGTAGAAAGGAATGTTATGGAACACTTACCGAACAAGACAGAAATCGCGTAAACTCTGAATACTGGAGTCTTGACCACACAAGCAGGAAATTTATTTGTTACAATTGGAAAAGAAGAAAAACAAGAATACAAATTATTATTGCTAGTGCGTGTGGACTGGTCAATGATTGTATTCGATTCCGTCAATAATACTGATTTCATGAGCACTGTCAGTTTCTGCAGGAACACGTTACAATCAAATCTAGTGAAATAAAGTATTCGCGTGTTCAGTCATTTGCATTGTTATTGTTTGGTTGGTTGGTTTCTTTCTTCAGTTCATTTCTTCCTTTTCTTTCTTTCATTATATATTTTAATGTTCCTTTACTTTGCACTTAGCGGCTTCTGTTTAATATTACTTTCTATGCATTCTCTTATTAGCGCTTCTGCTGCTCATTCTTTTCCTTTCACATATACACACGTACACATATACACACGTACACATATACACACGTACACATATACACACGTACACATATACACACGTACACATATACACACGTACACATATACACACGTACACATATACACACGTACACATATACACACGTACACATATACACACGTACACATATACACAAACAGAGGACAAAGCCCGTCCAGTGTTGTGAGAAAAGTAATTCACAAGATCTCATCATTGTGCATTATTTTTCATGGCTGTGGCTATCACATAAAATATTAAAAACAACTTATACATAAAATATATTTTTTGATAAGGTAAAAATGTTACACAAAAAAACAGCAGGATATAATTGTATAATCTGAGAAATCAATCAAAACACAAAATTTAGATTTTCTGGAAAATAGCTTTCCTGGACTTTCTTTACTTTGCCATCGCACGGCAGAATGGGTCCCGACAGGAAGTCCTCTCCAGGATCGCACAAACAGCCGCTGCCCTGGGAAGGTTGAAGCCCGTTTGGAAAGACAAACCATCAGTCTACATTCCAAGATAAGGTTGCTGCGGCCCCTTGTCATCTCCAACTTCCTATACGCTTGCGAAACATGGACCCTCACAGCAGATCTACAACGAAGAATACAAAGCAGGGAGATGAGGTGCTACAGAAGACTTCTGGGCATTTCCTATACCCAACACATCACCAACGACGAAGTCCGACAGACCATCACACAAGCCATTGGACAACACGATGACCTGCTCACAGTGGTGAAGAAACGGAAACCTCAGAATCAGAATCAGAATCAGAATCTTTATTGTCCCCATGAAAACACAAGGAAATGTGTGTGCGGCGTACACTTCATCAAAACAACGGCACAAAAGCAATAAAACACAAAAGACTTCAGGGATTAAAACAATACACCCCAAAGAACAGAAAAGCAGGTGTACACAACATGAATGTAGCTTATAATCATATTAATGAAATAATAAAAGTCATGCATCCTACTTTCTAACCCCTAACACAAAACACCTACCTACACACACACACACACACACACACCCACACACACACACACCCGCACGCACCCACACCCGCACGCACACACACACACACCCACACACACCAGAAGTTAAAAAGTTACCGGTACAGTATTTAATGCAGACTGTCACTGGCCTGTGGCAGGACCAGTAATGACGTCACTTCTAACCTAGTTACAGTGTTCTAAACACACAACGGGAGTTGTGCTAAGTCTGTGTTTATTTCAGTTCAGTGCAGATCAACTGCAATTCCTGGATATTATTTTTATGCGTACACAACAGGACCCAAGAAACAAAGACCTGAATTTCCAAGCAGTATACATGTTTTTGATATTATGAACCAGACTGCCATGCAAGGAGAAACTGGGTCAGTACAGGGTTTTCTGATGATTAACTTTGCACAGACTAAGTATGGTTATGCATATGAATCTCTTAAAAACTAGACGACTAAAATCTATTGCTCTAAAAGCAAATTACATAGAATCACGCTGGATCCAGCTGATAATAAAAGAGTCAAGCTACAAAGAGGTAAATAATAAATGCTTCAGCCTACAAATTTTCCTCCACATGCAGGTTTATTATAGCTAAAATAAACAAAACAAAACAAAACAATACTTTTACAACCACTTCTACAGGCATACACTCATGCACACACACGAATACACGCCACCACTACTGTTAATAACAATAATCACAGTCTGATTATGACATATAAAATGATATTGCATCCAATCTAACAATCATTATCACAGTTCTTGATGGTTAAGAGTCAGTCCAAGATGATGATGATGGTGATGGTATGTAAATACATGTTCACATTGACAGCAGTGATGGGAATGACAACAATAGGAAAGGGTAATCATAGCACATTGCACAGGCTGTTTTTAATTATTTGCAAAGAACCAATTTATGTACTAATACTGTTGAGATAGCCAACAATGGTAATTACTACTAGTGTTGTTGTTGTTGTTGATGATGATGATGAGGAGGAGGAGGAGGATGAAGATGATGAGGATGAAGATGATGAGGATGAAGATGAGACTGCCAAGGATGAAAGACCATTTTTATTTCTCTTAACAATGTCCTAATAAACATAGCAGTGAAATAAACAACAGACAAGTTTCAATTTCAATTTCAATTTGAATCAGAAAATAGCAGCATCTGGAACATAAATTTGTGTACATATAACTGCTGCAAATTCATATTATTTTTGACAGTGACAGTGTTTGTTTTTGATTGATATAAATATCAGTACAACTTATGGTAATCTGATGAATAAAAATTGATACAGCAACAAGATTGATATAAATAATGATGACAATGGGTATGGTGATAATGATGATGTTGATACGAGGATGATGGTCCTGGCAAAGGTGCTTCAGGTACTCCTTTTGTATCCAAGCTAATTTTTCTACCTGGTGATTGATAATGATAATACACAGTTAATCCATTCACTGCCATCCATCCTGGGTAACAACCATCAACTATTCTGATCCTCGTCGTCCTCTATTGTTGAAAGTGCGGATTGCTGTTGGAAGGAAAGAGTCTCTAAAGCGACATGTTCTACACCGCATGGACCTCGATGGTATGAGTAGTAATATAGTAGGCCGGGTACCTGTAATTTTATTCCGGGTGGATCAGGGTGGCTGGATGACGTAATCGTGACGTAATCGTGACGTAACCGAGGCGGTATGACGTAATCGCTGCTGCGGAGGCCCCGGCCGGCCGGTGATAGGGTGTGATGACGCAATCATGACATAACAGAGGGGTGATGGTCCTGTGCCCCTGTCAAAAGTGAGGGATGACGTAGAATCCCGAGGGGGATATAATTTTGTGGATAGTGCTGATGTAGGATTGTATGTGGTTTATATGGAGACCAAGCACTCAAAGACAGCAAGTGCGCATCTTGGCGATAGTGAATGACTCAGTGGTATGTGTGTTAGTTTAAGCACCCAAAGACAGCAAGTGCGCGTCTCACCCAAAAGCCATCAAGTGCGCGTCTTGGCGCATAGAGAATGACTCAGTGGTCTGTGATGTGAGATCTATTAGTGAATGGATATGACTCAGTGGTTTGGGCGCTAGATCAAGCACCCCAAAGACAGCAAGTGCGCGTCTTTTTCTCTCTTTATCTACTTTTTTTTATTTAGACCAAGCACCCAAAGACAGCAAGTGCGCATCTCGGCGCCCCAAAGGCAGCAAGTGCGCGTCTTGGCGCATAGAGAATGACTCAGTGGTCTGTGATGTGAGATCTATTAGTGAATGGATATGACTCGGTGGTTTGGGCGCTAGATCAAGCACCCCAAAGACAGCAAGTGCGCGTCTTTTTCTCTCTTTATCTACTTTTTTTTATTTAGACCAAGCACCCAAAGACAGCAAGTGCGCATCTCGGCGCCCCAAAGGCAGCAAGCGCACTTCTCTCTGCATTTGTATGCATAAATATTTTGACACAAATAAGAATAATTAATGCCCATTGATTAATATAGAATGACTCAATGGTCTGGCCGTTAAATCAAGCACCCAAAGCCTGCAAGTGTGCGTCTCTCTCTCTCTCTCTCTCTCTCTCTCTCTCTCTCTCTCTCTTCTTTCTTTCTCTCTCTCTCTCTCTCTCTCTCTCTCTCTCTCTCTCTCTCTCTCTCTCTCTCTCTTTCTTTCTCTCTCTCTCTCTCTCTCTCTCTCTCTCTCTTTCTCCCCTATCTCTCTCTCTCTCTCTCTCTCTCTCTTTTTTCACTCTCTTTTACATATCTCTAGCAATGATCAATTCACACACGTACACACCTACACGCACACCCCAACACACACACACACACACACACAGACCCACACGCACGCACACATGCACGCACACACGCACACAAATATACATCTTTAACAATATTTTATGATGAATTTATACACGCACACACGTACACGCACACCCCAACACACACACACACACACACACACACACACATGCACGCACCCACACCCCCCACACGCACGCACGCGCACATGCGTACAAATATACATCTTTTAACAATAATTTATACACACACACACACACACACACACACACACATGCTCGCACCCACACCCCCCCCACACGCACGCACACATGCACACACAGTGATTTTGTGAGATGAATACTATACAAATGGATGCATCACACATCTGTAGTATGATCAAAGAGAAGGCCAATATTATTTTTGGAGAGGGCCGGTTTTAGAAGACCGAGAAAATATGTAAGTGGACACTAAATGGAATGATTAGGATACTAATCAAGGGTGAACGGAAATGAGCGTGTATGTTTGTGAAACAAACGAGGCACATCTGGACAAGGGGCTCTAGAGACGATGATGTCAGTAAAAGCATGTTGAGACTTGATAGGTGTGTGATGGACTAAAGACGCGTGATGCCGGCCGCGAGAATGGGAAACAGCTGCTTACATACACATACACAATATGGGGTTAATTGTATCTGATTAGTATACATTAATTGAATGATAAAGATTTGTTTGAAAACTTTTTTATTTTATCTGAAAAAAAAAATTGGCACGGGTGGGGTTTGAACCCACGCTGATATCAATCTATTGGATCTTAAGTCCAATGTCTTAACCACTCGGCCACCATACATTAATTTAAAATGCTGCATTTGTAAGATGAATACTATATGACCACATCATCTATGATATTTTATCAACATTACATCATCTGAGGTTAGCATATCTCATACAAAATAAGTTTAAATATGCATTTTTAATCTCTCTCTTTCTCTTTCTCTCTCTCTTTCTCCTTCTCTCTCTCTCACTCTCTCTCTCTCTCGCGCTCTCTCTCTCCTTCTCTCTCTCTCTCTCTCTCTCTCTCTCTCTCTCTCTCTCTCTCGCTATCTCTCTCTCTCTCTATCTCTCTCTCTTTCTCAGCATATAAATGTATACAATTGTCATTAAAATATACATTTATCTATGTATACTAATAGAATAATGTGTAAGCAGGAAAGCGAGGAGAGAGAGAGAAAGTCGTGCAATTTAAAATGAAAACAAAACCAATACTCAATGATACAAAAACACAGTGTGAGCTGTATGTGAACGCATGCAATAAATGATCTTACCAGAACTTATGTGTCTGTCCTCTGCCAAACTTGTAAAATATCCATGAAAAATCCTCTAACAATACTATCAATGATTAAGTATCTTAACTTTTGTAGAAGATATTTGAACAAGATAATGCATTAAAATTGATGCTGTTTGCATAAGTTGTTGAGAGCTTTACAGTCAACGAAACCTGCTACTGAAACCTTAAAATGCCACACTTTTAAAATCACTAATAATATCTTTTACAATTAATCAGTCATTGTGTTTTTTATATTTTTTTCATGCACCAAAGTTATATCTTACAATATTTACAACGTTTAAAGCACTTAAAATACAAGTGATCACAGAAATTATAGACAAACTTTATCAAAAATGTGTTTTTTTATCAATCACAATAACAGTACCACAAAGTACCACGCCGGCACTTTTTTTAAAGACATGTTTGGACATGATATGGAAACGGCTGATATGGGAAGTAACTCGATCTTTTTTTTTCCCTCTCCCTCTTGCTCTCTCTCTCTTTTTCTCTCTTTCTCTCTCTTTCTCTCTCTCGCGCTATCTCCATCTTATTATTACTCGCTCGCCCTCTCTTTCTCTCTCTCTCTCTCTCTCTCTCTCTCTCTCTCTCTCTCTCTCTCTCTCTCCCCGCTCTCTCTCTCTATCTCTATCTCTCTCTCTCCCTCTCCCTCTCTCTATCTACATCTTATTATTACTCTCTCTCTTACTCTCTCTCTCTCTCTCTCTGTCTTGTTTTTACCGATCTCTACACACACAATATCAAAAAAATGTCACCTTTGGAGTGGATATTGAATATCTAACTACATTCTGTTGTGTGGAGTGGTTGATGATATAGACAAATCTTTACAAACATAGATAACTGAATACTAATCAAATGCTGTCAGCACGCCTGAAAAAAAAAAGTCTAAACATATATGCCAACCCTGATGATGCCCGCCAACATGTTTAACAAGTCACTCACAGTATTGCATCATCGAACAGCCACATGTCTTACAGAAGGGGAGAAAGAGAGACAACTCAAGCTCAATTTTTTTTTTAATGAGAAGTAACAAATACTCCATCTTTTATCTCTCTCCCTCTCTCCTTCTCTCTCTCTCTCTTTCTCTCTCTCTCTCTCTCTTTCTCTTTCTCTTTCTTTCTCTCTCTCCTTCTCTCTCTCTCTCTCTTTCTCTCTCTCTCTCTCTCTCTCTCTCTCTCTCTTTCTCTTTCTTTCTCTCTCTCTCTCTCTCTCTCTCTCTCTCTTTCTCTTTCTTTCTCTCTCTCTCTCTCTCTCTCTCTCTCTCTCTCTCTCTCTCTCTCTCTCTTTCTTTCTCTCTCTCTCTGTCTATCGTTTGCTCCTTTTTTTTTTTCAGTTGACGATCACACTTGTTTATTAGTCGGCTTATAGATTTAGCTATCACTTTTTAAAGGGCAAATACTGTGTGGATAGTGCGCAATTGTCTGGGCGTCAGATCATATACCCAAAGGCTACAAGTGCGCATCTTGGTGGTGGTTAACCAAAGGCTGCAAGTGCACGTCTTGATGGTTTTGAGTTAGATAATATATTAGCCAACGCCTGATCAAGTATTGCACGGATAGTGCGCAGTTGTCTGGAGCGTCATACCATGCACACAAAAGGCTGCAAGTATGCGTCTTGGTGGTTTTGAGCTAGATCATCTCTCTCTCTTTCTTTCTTTCTCTCTCTCTCTCTCTCTCTCTCGCCTTCTCTCTCTCTCTCTCTCTCTCTCTCTCGCTCTCTCTCTCTCTATCTCTCTCTCTCTCTCTCTCTCTCTCTCTCTATCTCTCTCCATCGTTTTCTTGCTCTCTCTCTCCATCATTTTTTTTTTTGCTCTCTCTTTTTTTTTTGACCTATCTCTCTGTAGCTTTAACCATCTTTTATTGAACCCCTCCATACTACACCCCACACACCAACTGACCATACCCTATAAACAACGGTGTCCAACAGCCACATGTCTTATAGAAGGGGAGATATAGAGACAACTCAAAATATTTTTTTTTTAATGGGAAGTAACAAATACCCATCTTTTATCTCTCTCCCTCTCTTTCTCTCTCTCTCTCTCTCTCTCTCTCTCTCTTTATCTTTTGCGCTATTTTTTTTTTAATTGATGATCACACTTATTTTTATTAGTCAGCTTATAGATTTAACCATCTTTTTTTTTATTTAGCCATCACTTTTTTAAATCTTTTTTTTATTTACCTACACACCCACCCTCAGCCCCTCTCCTCGCACACCCAGCACACTCCACCATCCTATCATTGAAATACTCAAAACTATGTTGAAAAAATGCGCACCCCATGCAGCGATGATGAAGTGGATGATAACGTGCATGGGCATGTATGCAGTGTCTACACACGCACACGTACGCACACCTGCCCACACAAATTTTTAAAACTACATATGAAAATACAAGGAAATACTTTGAACACACTGACCCCATACAGTGATGATGGCGTGGACGCACACCCCGTGCAGCGATGATAACATGGATGATGACGTCCATGTACATGTATGCAGTGTCTACACACGCACACATACGCACACTTGTATACACAAATTTTTAAAACTACATGCCAAAATATAATAAAATGCATTGAAAAAAAACACAAAAAAACACGTACCCCGTGCAACGATGATACCGTGTTCATGCATTGTAAACAGTGTCTGCACACGTGCGCGTGCATGTATGCAGTGTCTGCACACACATTTTGTAACACTGCACACGGATTTTGTAACACTGCACGCCCAAAGTTTTAAAAGTGCACGCCAAAATACAATGAAATACGCTGAAAACAAAACACGCACCCCCGTGCAGCGATGATATCATGTGCGTGCACGTGTGCGTGCATGTATGCAGTGTCTGCACACACATTTTAAATACTCTGTACGCTCAAATTTGAAACACTGCACACCCAAATTTAAAACAATGCACGCCAAAATACAATGAAATACGCTGAAAACAAAACACGCACCCCTGTGCATCGATGATACCATGGGCGTGCACGTGTGCGTGCATGTATGCAGTGTCTGCACACACATTTTTAATACTCTGTACGCTCAAATTTGAAACACTGCACGCCCAAATTTGAAACAATGCACTGCCAAGGATCTCAGTGACGGCATCTATCACATCCGAGTTGAAGGTGATGGTGGTGGTGATTAAGTATTACATTGATCCTAATTTGATATAGTTATAGAATATGACAACCAAGTCTATCACACAAAGACTGAATAAGGAAAAAATGCCAAGGGATGTCTGATAGCACAGTGGTTGGAACACTCGCTACTGTGTCGCAAGTTAACCACCATCCAGGATGATTAGCACTTGGATGGGTGACCACAAAACGTGAAGGACTCAACTATGACTGACTACCTAAAGCAGTGAGGGAGAGAGATGGGCATCACCCTCATTATGCTGGCCCAAAATAAGTGGGATCTCAAGACTATGGGACTATCTTTATTTTTATATACAAGGTGGTCTATAGCTGTATATGCTTTGTGGATAGCGCAGTGGTTGGAGCACTCACTACTGTGTCGCAAGTTAAGCACCAGCTAGTGTGATTAACACTTGGATGGGGTGACTAAATACCTACTCTCTTGAGGGTGGGGAAAGTAAAGCAGCGAGGGAGATAGAGAGGGGCATCACCGTCATTACGATGGTCCCAAGATAAGTATAATCTCTTTAACATCACGCTCCCCTACGTTCACAAGGCTATGAGACTATCCTTTATCTTTATACACAAGACAGCCTATAGCTGTATACGTTTTTGGCTAAATCAACACTAAAACTATGAGAGCAATTAAACTGAAGAAATGGACAGTGAAAAATTGCATTTGTTGACAAATAACTTATTCATTGTTGAGTGTAAACAAAACAGACCCCACACCAAGACCACACGAGATGTAAATGGGTGCAGTGGTCTGCCTGCCCTGCCCGCCCGCGCACGCCCGCCCGCCCCGCACGCCGGCCCGCTGCCGGCCGCTCGCTGCCGCACACCATTAAATGAACGCCGCAACAAACAAATGCCGCATCATCCACGGGCATGCATTTTTTTTTGTGTGTGCTAATAAGAGTATTTTTGGATGCAGCTATACAAAACGTGTGTGCAGAGTAATATAAACACACATGCAAAGACGCACACATACATACACACATACACACACACACATACGTTCAAAACTATAATAGTGGGTTTATGTTCAAAACAAGGCAAACTGGGTTCCATCCTTTCCCTTCATTACAGACCATTCCTATTCACTCAACGGATACAATAGCCTCTTGTAAGGTTATCTGTCACAGCCGTTTTCATTTTTGGCAAAAACAAAAGGAGAAATTGTGCTATGAAAAAGTGGGTTCATTTGATACCAGTGGGTTTTTACACATGCATATTGGACTTCTGGGTTTCTGTGGAAAAACTGGGTTTATCACACACACGGACACAACCAAAACGTATAAATGGCCAAGGTTGCATTTGCAAGATTTTCAGTACATGTGTGCAGTACACTGACACTCTTTGTTTAATTCAACTAATGAAACAACTTTTACTATTGCTCAGAATTTCCTCTGATTTCGTTTTTATAATTTCAAATACAATATTTTCAGTAATAATAATAATAATAATACAGGATGCTATACGCGCCTTTCCCCAAATCATTCAGGCTCAAAGCGCGGCGATCTATACCAACATACACGCTCACCTGTCTCATCCATCCTCACACACACCAAATACACATCCATCACTTAAACAGGTGGTGTAAAGGCAGGGAGATCGCTATTAGAAGACGGAAAGAAAATCTAATTTTTATTTTTGAAATTTTTATATTGACTGCGTCCTGTACCATTATTGTAGGTATATAGGCTACTGTATAGAATTAGAGCTGTTATTAAAGGATAGACTTTTGCCATTTACTTTTAGAGCTGGGCGGTAGCTCAGTGGTTTCTCCCGCTGGGGTGCCGGGGGTTTCAGTATAAATAGTATCCCCACTTTCTGGAAATTTAGTGCTTTAAATTCCCACTGTCGCTGTCTTTCTCATTTGCTCTTTCTCATTCCTGCTCTGTTCTATCAATCTGCTATACTATCTTCTTCTTCGCTAGACCAGTCCCCTACCTTTTTTCTTGAAAACTCTTCCGGGACAAGACTCCTTATTTGTGTATGAGGTCTGTTGGATCAGCTTGGGAATATTGGACGCTTTCTGCCAGGTGGTCACTAGGGCTTCCTATGATGTTATTATTTAGCAATGTAGGCATTTTATATGTATGTGTTTTGTTGATAATTTATAATGATGTTTGTATTCTATTTTGTTTTTGTAAACGGGGGGTTCGATAAATTAGAGTACAGCCTCAGCGTCCCCTGCGTGGGATGTTTTTATTGTAAAGTGACTGGTCGATAAAAGACATTTAATTTTTTTATTAAGGTTGTTTTAGCAGATCTTTTATGTAGATTGGAGGGGGTTGTCTGGGCTTGATTTAGCACAAAAGAGTCTGCTAGACCTAAAGCAACAATCAATCAATCAATCAATGTCTGAGAATGTATTATGATTTGTAGACGGACATTTAAGATATGGGTGTACATGTTTGATATTGGCTTGTATGTTATCAGATATGGTTATGCCTATTTTTTATTGCATCACCGACTGAGTGCGGCATTTGTTTGTTGCGGCGTTCATTTAATGGTGTGCGGCAGCGAGCGGCCGGCAGCGGGCCGGCGTGCGGGGCGGGCGGGCGTGCGCGGGCGGGCAGGGCGGGCAGACCACTGCAC